>PVJO010003059.1:0-130312 GCA_004026905.1 Hystrix cristata
AAAAAAAAAAAAAAAAAAAAAAAATCACACCTAGATCATATCAAGCCTCTAGCTATAGCTACTCAATTATAATAAAGATAGGGGATCTATTAGTCCATTTTCTGTTGCTACAACAAAATACCTGAGCTTAGACACTTCATAAACAAAAAAGGTTTATTTGGGTTACGGTTGGTGTGCCAGTACCTCTCTGGTTGGCTGCATTACAATGTAACAAATGGCATCATGGCAAGAACATCTATCAGAGGGAGAAGTCACATGTCAAGACAGGAAGCCAGAGAGCAGGGAGGGGACCAGTCTTGCTCTTCTATAACAACTCACTCTTGTGGGAATTGACTGGGATCCCATGAGAACTACATTATCCCTTCCAAGGGCAGTGCCTCCAATGGCCTAACAACTTTCCATGAGGCCCAGGTTTTAGAGATTCTGCCACTGCTTAACAGCACCACACTGAGGACCAAGCTTCCAACACATGAACCGCTGGGGGACGTGCTGCATCCCAACCACAGCAGGGGACAAAGGAACAGATTATAGGACACCAAGAGGATGCATTTAGCAATTCCAGACCATGACGAGATCTACAGCAAGACAAATCAATTGCAAAACAGAAATGAGAAAGAGATAGAGATAAAGGGGGAGGGTCTGACAGAATAAAAGAAATCTTACATAGCAAGTGATTGCAATGTGCATATGTTCTTTCAATTACAATTCAAATAAATTGTTAAAAAAAAAAAAAGTAAAGAGGTTGAGGATTTGGCTTAGTGGTAGAGTGCTTGCCTAGTAAGCACAAGGCCCTGAGTTTGATCCCCAGCACTCCCCAAAAAATGTAAAGAAAAGGATATCTGGACACTGACTAGATATTTCATGACATTTGGGTATTATTTTAAATTTTTTAGAAATTGAAAATTGTGAAAATTCTATGTAGTTCCGTTTTTTAAAAGGTTATTGTCCTTTAGAGATAACATCTGAGTATTTATGCTTGCAGTGATGTGACATGATATGTAGGGTTCATTTCAAAATAACCAGGGGCAGGGGGAGGAGGTGGGGCGGAAATGAAAGAAGATTGGCCTGGAGTTGATCATTGTTGAGGGTTGGGGGATTGTCACGTTCTTCTATTTGGTGTATGTTTGGAACTCTCTATCATCAATCTTTGTTCTCTGTTTTGATTTTTAAGTAGCCAAGTAGGCAGACTGTCGCCTTTCCAAGTCCCATTCTGCTAACCGCTGTGTGACCTTGGACAAGTGATTCAATCTTGCAGGGCCAGTTTCCTGACCTGCAAAATGGAGGGAATCACATCCACCTCAAGGTCCGGGTCCAGGGACACCCGCAGACATCCACGCACTCGTTCCTTCTATGGGCTGCGACCATAATGATCAGCCTGACATGGCCCCGACGCCCCCAACCTCCTGGTTATCACACCCTGTGGAGTCACATCTCAGGGTGAACCAGCACTGGACGCCAGCCCAGCCGCAGAATACATCAGAAGCGACTGCATCAAAGACATGGATGCGTCCCTCTTGGTCACTCTGTGGTGCTCTCCATCACTTTCCCTGGAGCAACCCGATGCAGAGATCCCCACTGCAAGGACCCGAGCCTCCGGTCAACAGCTGCGTGAGGTGCCTCTGGGTACAGCTCTGCGGCCTGGGGGTCCCCGGGGTGACTGGCAGCAGCTGGCCACATTCCTGCCCCTCAGGCACACCTGAGACAATAAATGCTGGCTGTCTGCCTCCGCTCAGTCAGGAGACATTTGTCAGGCAGCAATAGCTCACTCCTACAGTGTCCAACACAGAGGACTCTAAACTCTGCTCAGGGCATGTTATCTTTCTTTAAGTGGTTTTAAAGGGCAGGAAGGACAAGGAGAGTTGGGTTCCTTTAAGAATGTGCTAAATGAGGGGTGTGGGGCCCGGGCTTGCTTGAAGAGAGCTCAGAGTAAGCTCAGAGTGAGGGAGTAAGACCATGAGGGCAGCTGCCCCTACCCTCACCTCTTTTCTTTTCTTTTTTTTTTTTTGAGACAGAGTCCTGCTATGTAGTTTAGGCTGGTTCTGAACTCACTATTCTAAATTTAGTATGCAGCCCAGGCTGGCTTTGAACTTATAGTGATCCTCCTGCTTCAGCCTCCCGAGTACAGGGATTACAGGTGTGCAGCACCACGCTCAGTTTCACCTCTTTTAAACAAGAGATTTGATTATTAACTGAGGGAGAGGAACAAGCAGAGAAGCCAAACACTGACCCTTCCAGAAGCCCAGGGGTGCAGTCAGACCCCAGCAGGGAGTGCTTCCGAGAGAGGCTGAAGAAGGGAACTTGTATTCTTGTTTGTTTCCACCCTCCTCTGAGTGCAGTGCTCTTTATTTTTGTTATTTTTCCGCACTAGAAATAGAAAGTAGAATTCACCCATTTATGTGGTTGGCTTTTTTTTTTTCTGAAGAGCTACTAGAGTCTTCCTTTTTTCCTCTTACAGCTACTAGATTCTGCAGGCACTGGACAGGTTCTGAAGACATCAAATATTAGCTTGGTTCTGGGAGCTTCAGCTTCCTCATCTCTAAAATGGAGAGAACCTTGCTTTTTTTACACCTTCACTTTTTGACCATTTTCATGTTCCTGGAATCAGGCTGCATCTGTTAATGTTTGCAAATAGTTAACATGGTGTTCATGTCTCACACCTACCTCCCAGGAGCTGTAGGAACCAGCAATCAACGTACCTTAAAATGCACAGCCCAGGGAAGCCTGCCTCTGGGGTACTGGTGGGAGAACTGAGTGAAATGATGTCAATTTATTCAGCAAATACTGAATCACGAGCACATCTGGCCCGTGGGAATCCCATTAAACTGGTTTCTTTATTCTTCCAGAATAGCCTGTGACATTTTAAAAAGCATCCCTGCTTTCTGGCAGTGAAAAAAATGTTCCAGATCCAGTCTGACTGGTTTCTGTCTCAAGACTTGGAATCAGCGGTCCTGGATTCTCTGCGTGGCAAAGAGAATTAAAAGACTAAAATCTGGGGGTTGGGATTACAAGTAAGAGGTGGCGGAGACAAAAATACACAATTTCTGACCACCTTTGGTAGTGACACTGCATGAAAAGAGCAACTATACTTTGGGGATACAATGGCATTTCTGCAGTAGCTCTGCTAAGCCTGAATGGGATCTGAGCCTGGGATGAAAAAAAAATGCAATAAATGACACTGGGATATGACCTACAGATGAAATACTATCTTCATTGCAATCACTGTGCTCTGCTTATAGAACGTCCTGTTCTTAATGCACACATTTGAGCAGGGCATGGTGATGCACACCTACAATCCCAGCACTCTGGGAGGTTGAGGCAAGAGGATCACAAGTTCAAGCTCAGCCTGGGCAACTTAGTGACTTAGCAAGATCCTGTCTCAGAATATTAAAAAAAAATTATAATAATTGGAGGAGGTGCTGTGCTGGGGATGTAGCTCAGTGCAGAGGCCTCGGATTCAATTCCTAGGGCTGGGAAAAAAAAGAGCATACATCATTTAAGTACTTAGGATCAAGGGAACAGGACTCATTAAAACACACACATGCACACTCATGCGCACAGGAAAACTAACAGTGTGTGGATCTTAGTAAGAGTACGTAACAGCTCTCTGTTCTATTCTTACTACCTTCCCAAAAGTTTGATGTTACTGCAAAGTAAAACGTTTTTTAAGTCCTTTTAAGGACATTAATTCAAAATAGTCTTTTCTAATTGAACTTGTTACTGTACTTTACAGTTCTTTTTTGGGGAGTTGTATCAACCACTAAATCTCCCCACCTCACTGAAAATAATACATTTTGTACTTTTGTCCAGGTGTATTTTTGTTTGCAGGTTAATTTGGCATTCAAAATAATCACTGGTGCTAATTTGATATTATGGTTTAAATTGTCCAGGGATCAAAATTAAGTTTATAACCAACAAATAAATATTCCTAATTTTTAAGAAATACTAAGTTTAATAAACTCAGCCTCAAGAAACAACACATTTATTGAGTGCAAACTATTCACCAGGCACACCAGGCGAGATCGGAGCACAATGAACAAAGTGCATCACGCCCTGCCTGCCTGCACTGGATGAGGCTTCAGCAGGCAGGCAGAGAAGTCAAGGAGAGAGTTCAGCACAAGGCAAATGGGCCAAACAAAGTCACGATCAAAACACCCACCCGGTGATACGGTGTGGCCGCTGTCCCGTCAGGTGGGCGTGGGGCAGAGCCTCGCCAGCTGGGCCTGCTCTCCGGCCCTTCAGCTGTGGGGCTTGTTCCAGGACAGGGCACCCTCCTGGCTCTTGGCTATTTACTGACGTTTTAACAAATGCAGGGACCCAGAAAGTGGACACAACAGCTGGCCACTGGGCGTGCTGGCGTAGACGTGACGCCACAGGGAACTTGGGCTGCAACCCAAAGTTACTGAGTTGGTTTTGTTTTGTTTTTTGAGCCAAGGTCTCACTATGTATTCCGGGCTGACCTCGAAGTCACTATGCAGCCCAGGCTGGCGCTGAACTTGAAGCTACATCTTGCCTCAGCCTCCCAGAGTGCTCGGATTACAGGCATGTGTCACTACACCTGGCTCTGAGTTGGTCTTTACTAGGGAACTGTCACCAGCATTCTTTGCTAGGACATATGGCTAAACTTATATTAATGTGTCAGCACCTACCTCTTCCACAGGGAAGATGCATGCACACGCGCGCGCACATACACAAACACACACACACACACACACACTCTTCAACCTCGACTAGTGCAAGCAAAGAGGAGCTGACTTGGGATAAGCCCCAGCAATGTCTGGAGACATTTTTGGTGTCACAACTGGAAGCACTCATTGATATCTACCTGGGTAAGTCCAGGGATGCTGATAAACATCCTACAATACCCAGGACGGTACCCCTCAACAAAGGATGGTCAATTTAACCTGGAATAAATGCATCGGTCCACACAGTTAAGATACCATCTGAAATGAAGCATCAAGAAATCTGATCACTGTCCTTTCCTTGTCCCCAAATGATTTCCTGACTATGTGGGTCACAGTTCAGTAGAAATGGCCCTTCGGTGATATTACTGTAGTATAGCTTATGCAATCAAATTCATGTGAACAAGAAATAAAGATAAGGGGAAGTTAAGCTGTTATAAATGTAATGAGTTAATTTCAAAATACGTAATGTTGTGCCTGATCAAAGAGAACTGAAAATTGTCTAGTTCCCTGATTCTGTGGGTTATTTTCCTTGGTAATCATGAACCTTCCTTAAAATTAAACAATCAGCTTCTTGGTGGGACCTGCTTATCATCATATTTCTGTATTTTTAAATAGATTTTGGAGGGCTGGGAACAACAGGACTTGTTCCCCAAAGGCACAAGGGGACAGGGTCTTGGTAAGGAGTCCTTACTAAGAGAGCAGACCTGCTGGCCTAACAACAACAAAAAAACCAAATTAGGGGCTGGGGATTTAGCTCAGTGGTTACAGTGCTCGCCTTGCAAGCACAAGGCCCTGAGTTCGATCCCCAGTACCAAAAAGGAAAAAAAAAAAAAAAAAACAAATTATTATTCTCCTCCGTATGTTGAGGCATAGAAGTTAGAAATATGCTTATGTTGATTTTTTTAAGAGCGACCAGCCATCAAGCTGTCACCTGCCCCCTTTTTCCTTGCCCACCTCTCCACACACCAACCTCCCAGGGTGCATGTCACACGGAGGTATTGGGAACACTTAAGAGTTCCCTCAAATACAAATCTAACTTGTCCAAATCCAAACCCAAACCCCACAGAAGAATCCAAATCAAGGTTCTCAGCCAGGGGCAATTTTGCCCTTAGGGGACATGAACCATCTCTGGAGATAACTTTGGCTGTCATACTGGGGGACCAGATGTTCCTGGCATCTAGGGGATGGGAGCCAGGGAAGCTGTTAAATTTTCTGTAGTGTGTAGGTCAGACCCACAGTGAAGAATTATTTGGCTCAAATGTCAGTAGTGCTCAGGTTGAGAAACTGCTCAAAATAGTAGAGGCAATTCTGTACCCTCATTTACACAAAGAAAATAAAGGGTCCTCGCCAGAGAGAGAAACCCAAGTCTGCTATTCCCCAGCACAGCATTTCCCTGAGCATCTTGCTCTGTGTGACTCTCCAGGCCTCTAAGCACAATGTCATAGAAAATGTCAGCTCAAGAGCCAGATCCTGAGTGTTCCAACCCCCTCCTTGAACTTCACAGCCGTGTGACACTGGGCAAGTCACTCAGCTCTCTCTTTGCCTCAGTTTCTTTATCCTTGATGTTGATAAACTAGTAATACCTATCTCATAAGTGGGTCATGCAGAGAAGAAGAATTATTACAAGTAAAACACTTAGAAGAGCGCCCACGTACGGTAAGCGCTAGAGAAGTGTTTGCTATTGTTATTGTTCTTTCCTTATAACTTTCCACCAAAAGCACCCAACAATTTCATCAGAAGTTCAATTTCGAGAATGGCTTTTGTAGCCCACGTGAACAAACAAATCAATTGTGGAAGACTTCTTGAAGGACCAAAAAAATTACAGGATGAGCTGGTTAGGGATTTGTGCTACATGGGTATGCTCTTTCTTTTTTTTTTTTTTTTTTTTGGTGCTGAGGATCGAACTCAGGGCCTTGTGCTTGCCAGGCAAGCACTCTAACCACTGAGCTAAATCCCCGGCCCTGGTATGCTCTTTCTGTTCCATAAGATGTTTGTCTTTGGACCTGAACCCCACTAACACACGACTTTCTGTGGTGTCCAAAACCAGCGCCAGGTTCCTCTCAGTTTTACACACAGCAGGCAGAATGAGGACCAACCATCACACATGGACTGAACCTCACAAACAAACCAGCTATGACCACTGAGATCAAAATAAGTTTCTGGAAAAAAATATCTGTCTGAGGCAGGAGACCGTCCTACTCTGGGTGACAGTCTTTTGGAAGCCAGGTCCTTTGGGTTCAAGAGGATTTTATGCAGGCAGAGCCCTGAAAGCATAAGCCTAACTTCTGTAGGAAGGACAGTCTCAAACTCCAGGGAGAATCCTAGTGACATCCTGCTCCAACCAAGGACATGCCTCCACCGCAGCCCTGCTCACGGGGACTGGGCACGGAAGTCGTGCTGTGGTCAACATAATAGAGAGCATGGATAAAGTGTACAAGGAGCACTGGGAGCCGTGAGCCTCACTATACACATTCATCACCCATCAGACTCTTGATGCAACCCTATAATAGAACCAAAGTATGCCCATTTTACAGATGAGAAAACAGATTCTGGAAGGTGCTATGATCACACTTTAGTTCAAGGTTACTGACCAAAGGGTTGACTCCAGGCCTGGGCTGATGAAAGCTGGCCTGGGAATGACCTGGGTATCCCATCCCCCCAGAGGATTCCCACGGATCGCTGTATCTATCCGCCTTCTGGTTGCCAAACACAGCCCACGTGAGTGGGAGAGCAAAGGAAGCCACATGGGGAAGGTGCTGAGTATCGAAGAGATGAAGGTGACGGATCCCTGCACTGAATCCTTTTGCCATTTTACACAAAAATCTATCCCTGCTTGGTGAGGCCTCTGCCAACTCAAAGCCACAATTGCCCTGTTGGGGGGCGGTGTAATCAGTTGTCTGGCAATGGTGGAATCGAGGCCCAAACATGGGTCTGTCTGACGGAAAGCCCAAGTCTTCATGCTCCCCACAGCAGCTGGAGGCCCTTGAACACTCACTAAAAGTGGGTCTGCAGCCCAGCTGCACTAACAGAGTGACCACAAAGCCCTAGAACGTCACTCCTGGGTATGTGTCCACGAAAGCTGAAGACAGGAGCTCACGCAAGCCTCTACACAGATGTTGCCAGCAACAGTACATGTAAGAACCTAACAAAAGGCAGAAACAACTGAGATGTCCAACAGCCTGAATGGATAAACAGAATGGTGCCAACCCACACGATGGGATATTACTTGCACATAAAAAGAAATGAAGTACTGGTATCACCAAAATACGGACAAACACGGAATGCAATGTGTTCAGCGAAAGAAGCCAGACAAGAGGCCATATTTGCATAATTCATCTGTCAACATGACTGTGCTAAGGGATGCCCAGATAGCTGCTAAACATTTTGAGGGTGTGTCTCTGAAGATGTTTCCAGAAGGAACTGGTATCTGCACTGGTGGGACTAAGAAAGAGGCCTGAACGTAGAACAAAAAGGCAGAGGAGGAGGGATTTTGTTTTCTATCTGAGCCAGAATATCTGCATCTTTACAAGGTATGGTCAAAAATACGGTGACTGCTGCTGCCGAGTCTTATCCAATAGAAAGGCAGGCTTGTAAAAACATTATAGTGTGTCCTCATCTGCTTTATACATTGGATCTGGCACCCTGCAACTTCAGGCCTTTCCCCAAAGTCAAAATGACTATGAAAGGTCAACATTTTGAATCAGTTCAATACACTGAGGCAGCCATTACAGCACACTTAAAGACACGCAAGAAAGAGGGCTTCCGGATCTGCTTCAGAAAGTGGCAAGAATGACGGGATAAGTATGTTCAGGGTGAGGGGGAGTATTTTGAGGAGTAATAGCAATGTGTTGTTTAGTGTAATAATTTTTTAAAAAGCTAAACACTCACTGTATTTTTTTAATCGCACTTTGTATCTTCTGCCCTCAGACATTATCATTCCTGGCTTTGGGGCTGTTGGCTACAGACCAGGATATACCTACATTGCCTAGTGGCTCGGTTTCTCTAGGAAACCTTGGCTAATACAGATTTAATTTATATAAAATACTCAGAATGAGCACATTTACAGGGATAGAAGACATTTGGTGGTGTCCAGGAGCTTGGGGAAGGGGGAAGTGGGAAGTGACTGCTGAAGGGGTATAAGGTTTCCATTTGGGTGACGAGAACATTCCAGAGCTAGCCGATGGCTGCACAACCTTGGAAACATAGTCCCAACCACGTTCAATTACAGACTTTAATGGGTGAGTTACACTCCAATGAACACATAATATGACACTAAAACCATAAATAAAAGTAAAAATAGACAAATGAAATGACATCAGGCTTAAAAATGTGTGTTCATGAAAGGACGGAGTGGAAAGGCCACCTGTGTGCAATGAGAGAAAAGATTTCCTGAGCATGTATCTGAAAGGGGGTTAATATCTAGAATACATAAAGAACTCAGCAACCAAAAAATCAGCCTGATTTAAAAATGGGTACTGGACTCAAATAGCCATTTCTGCAAATATGAGACACAAATGAGCACCAAGCATACGAAACAATGCTCTACATCTCCAGTCACTAGGAAAACGCCAGTCTACACTACACTACTGCCTCACACCCACCAGGATGACTACTAGGAAATAGCCAGAAAGCGAGGAGGGACCCAGGAGGAAAGAAAGAAACCAGAAAATAACGAGTGTTAGCAAGAATATAAGGATGAGAACTCTTGTAACTGTTGGTGGGAATGTAAAATAGTGCAACTGCTATAGAAAAAAAGTTAGAGGTCCCTCAAAAAATTAAAAACAGAACTACCCTACAACCCAGCAACCCCACTTCTGGGTATAAATACAAAAGAACCGAAGGCAAGGTATCAAAAGAAGTATTTGCACACCCACGTGCATTGAAGTACTATTCCAAATAGCCAAGAAAGGGAGGCAACCTAAGTGTTCATGGGTGAATGGATCAACAAAACACAGTATATATTTATACAGAGCAGTATTATTTAGCCTTTAAAGGGAAGAAGACACTGGGGATTCAGCTCAGTGGTTAGAGTGCTTGCCTTGCAAACACAAAGCCCTGAGTTCTATCGCCAGTACCAAAAAAAAAAAAAGGGAAGAAGATTCTGACACATGCTACAATACCAATGGACTCCAACGACATATGACATATAAAACATGTCATACATATGACATATAAAACATATGTCATATGAAATAAGTCGCAAAAGGACAAGTATTGTATGATTCAACTTTCATGAAGTGAGTAGTCAAATTCATAGAGACAGAAAGTAGAATGGTGGTTACCAGGGGCCAGGGAAAGGAGAGTTGTTTGATGGGTAGAGAGTTTCAGTTTTGCAAGATGAGAAAGTCCTCTTTCACTTGTTTCATACGAGAATATCCCTCACACGACTGAAGAATACTACTAAAAACAAAGACGGTAAATTTTATGTTGTGTTTCCTTTTACCACAATAAAAGGGTCAAAAGAGAAAGAAAAAGCCACACACATCAGCAAGGCTGGCATTTACTCTACCTGCCTAACATAGCCTCTGCTGGTCCCCAGGGAGCCCTCATCATAAGACTATACTTCCGTGAGTTACAGCCAAGAAACGGGAGGGCAGGTACCACATCTCCACCCCCAGGGCTTAGCCTCGCACCCAGCATCCAGCAGATGGTGGATAAACATTTAGTGAATACACTGTGGAGCCATCATGTGGCAAGGTCAGGCTGGTACAAATATCCCCATTTCACAGACAGGTTAATCAAGGCCTGGCAAGGCAAGCTGACCTGTCCAAAATCACAAACCACCAGGTGGCAAGGGAAGAAGGGACTCAATATCCCAGATGGGTTGTAGGGCCCCATCTATACCACCTCTCTGCAAAATTAGCCTGTGATCCATTTCACTGCGGAATTTGTATTGATTCCCTCACCACACTATGATTCTGAACTTTTCTAGATCATAAATCCACTTGATAATCCAATTAAAGTTTGACTTCTTTTCCTAAAATGTATACGAAACTTTCCACGTACACAAAATTTAGACTAAAGTTTTCAAAAGGTTCCCAGATGCCCAGAGTGCTCAGTTAAGAACTCCCTGTCCATGCTGCTACCTGGGTTTGTTTAGTCTCAGGATTTCCTGTGCATCAGAATCGACTAAGGGCACCATTGTAAATTCCCAGCCCTAGGCACTGGCCAAACAAGTGGATCTGGCTAAATAAGTCTGGGGTGGGACGTAGGAACCAGCATTCAGCACACCAGAAGATTCTGGGATCAGCAGCTCTCTGAAGCTGCAGGCTCTCTGGCTGAGGACGCCTTGAGCTCCAGGCTTCTCCTTCCAGCTGCCCACTTAACCTGGCTACCAGAATGTCCACCGCAACCCCACAAAGACTACTCTGAGCTCGAAAGGTGATCTGATTGAAAAATATACAGTCACTGTTTAAATTTTTAAAAATTATTACAGTAGGCTGGGGATTTAGCTCAGTGGTTACAGTGCCTGCCTTGCAAGCACAAGGCCCTGAGTTCGCTCCCCAGCACCAAAAAAAAAAAAATAATAATAATAATTATTAGAGTAAAAAGTACGCTGCTATTATTCTCCCTCAAAATACTCCTCCTCATTTTGAACACAGTCATCCCATCGTTCTTGCCACCTTCCGAAGCAGCTCTGAAGTCCTCTTTCATGAGTGTCTTAGTCACACTGTCGTGACTGCCTTGATGTCTTGAGTTAGTTTAAAATATTTAGCTTTCATGGTCACTTTGACTTTAGAGAAGAGTCAGAAGTTGCACGGTGCCAGGCAAAGGAGGACACACTGTGATGTTTTTACGAGCCTGCCTTTCTGTTGTATGGCTCTAGGCAACAACATTCACTGTATTTTTGATCGCACCTGGTGAAGACACTCATGAGAGAGGGCTTCCCAGACTGCTTCTGGAAGTGGCAAAAATGATGGGATATATGTGTTCAAAATGAAAGGGAATATTTTGCTGAAGACTAAGGGCAGTGTATCTCTACTGTAATAAACGCTTAAAAATTTAAACATTCACTGTATATTTTGGTCACACTTTGCATCTTTGCCCCACGAGTGCCCCTTTACTTCCTCAGTCACCAGGCCAGAAGCCAGAGCACCACCTCTGACTACCTCTGTCCCCACCTCACAGGGCAATTCTACCTTTCGAGTGCCTTTGGGCCCCTTCTCCCTCTCATCCCTGCCGGAGCCCTGGCCCAGCCTCCCCAGCTCATGCTCCCTGCTTCCTTCCGTCCCGGCAGCCCATCCTCCATCCTGCAGTCCTGACCACGCATGCTGGTGGCAAAACGTGGAAGGAAGGCCGGGTGGGGTGGCACACGCCTATGATCCCGGCACTTTGGAGAGTGAGGCAGGAGGACAGGAGGACCATGGCAAGTTCAAGGCCAGCCTGAATCACACAGTGAGACCCTGTCTCCAAAAAAGACAGAAAGAGAGAGAGAGGGGCACAACCAGGACAGTCAGTGTGGCTGAGACATGGGAGTTTCTGGATGTGGCAGGTGCTTAGGCAGCTGGCAGCCGTGTTCACAGTTCACAGGGTTGTTCCTTTTTCCTTGTTGTTTTTGCCATTCTGGGGGTCAAACCCAGGGCCTTGTGTATGCTTGGCAAGCCCTCTATCACTAAGCTACACTGTAGCCCATTTCTCTTGCTCTTACTGCCTCATGGGATGCAGAAAGCCTCAGTAGAGCATGTGACCCTACCTAGGACAAGCCCATAGCAGAGACCAGAACAAAATTGAAGCCCTTTTCCACCTGTCCAGCTCCCTGTCAATCCCAACCCCCTCCCACACTGCCCTGTAGCCACAGTGCCCTTTCTCTGACCTTACAAGAGAGCCTCAGGGCCTTTGCACTTGCTGTTCCCTCAGCGTGGAAACCTCTTCCTGGACAGCCTCTTACGGCTCACCATTCAGGTCTCGATTCAAAGATCACGGCCTCTGAGGCCTTTCTCTTTGCCACCCTGTTGATTTTCTTCCTAACCTTCACATTCCAGAATTATTTTTTTCAGCGTTTGCCGTCCGCTCCCCTGCCCCCAGATGCAGGCTCCAGCTGGGCAAGGACTGTCTGATTTGTAGGCATAGGGTAGGTGTTCAGTAGATCATGAGTGAATAAATGAATGAATTTGCAACTTTATGTACTGCTCGCGCAAAGGCGGGTCCCAACGAACCTGATCTTGGCTTTCCTGAAGGCCAGCTCCTCTTCGTTGCCGAAGTCCAGGGAAACATCCTCCGTGTCGTCCACCAGAGCCTGGAGGGACACCGGGAAGGATGGCCGCCATACACACCCCCACCCGGCCTGCACTCCGAGGCGCGGGGGCGGGACCTTCGCACACCTCCCTGGCTTCCCAAGCGGTCCCTGCCGACGCCAGGCCTTCTCCACCCTCCCGCCGCGGGGTCCGCGTCCCTTCCCGGGGCTCGGCTCACCCCTCCCCCTCGCGGCCTCTCAGGGCCCCGCAGGCTCCTCCCCAGCTCGCGTCGCCCTCTGCGCCGCGCCGCAGCATCCGCGCAGCCCTACCTGCTTCATCCTCCCGCGGCCCACCCGGCGCCCGCCGCCCGAGGCCTCGCGTGTACGGCCGGGCCGAGCTGGCGCCCGCGGTCGGCCTCGCGCAGGTGCGGGCGGGGCGGCGCGCGCCTAGGGCGCAGCCGCGGGCTGGGGAGGGGGCGCGCTGCGGGCGAGCGGGCGGGGCGGGAGGGTCCGGGGAGCGCGCCCGGGACAGCCCGCAGCCCCGAGGACAGCGGTCTCGGGAGAGTAGTGGGCCCGGGCGACGTCGTGGACCAGGCAACGACTGGCTTTCCTTGTCGGGCAGCCCCAATCAGGGCCGAGGAAGAGCAGAGCTGCCGAGGCCCTAAGGAAAGTGGATGTCCAGGCTGGCCCAGGGATCCTGGGGGACTTGGGTGGAGCCTTCGGATCGGCTTGGGAACCAGGCACGAGGGGCACAAAATAGCTATTAATCCATGAAGGCCTTCCTTGGTGCTTCCGGGAAAGATGTATCCTCTGGGGGTCTTTCCGGCCGGGAGGCAGTCACTTCCTCTCCTTTCTGCCCTCTCCCCTCCTACCTCTAGGAGCAGAAGGCAAGAAGGTATCAAGATGCCAAAGCCACTGGTCTCCTCTTTGCCCTTCTGGGTCTGGAAAGTGTCTGTTCCCCACTCTTGGTGGCCCCCCCCAAGGCCACTGGGCCACAAGCTCCTGGCAGTACTGGCCCTGGGTAGCGATGGAGTCAAAAGTCATCTTATGGGCCCGGGATTTAGCTCCGTGGTTAGAGTGCTTGCCTCGCAAGTGCAAGGCCCTGAGTTCGATCCCCCGCCCCCCCCCCCCCCAAAAAAAAAAAAAGGTCATCTCATCTCTGATGCCTGGGCTGGGCCAGGGGCTTTCTGCCCGGCCACCCCATTCCTCAGCTGACCCCAGAAAGGCCTGTCAGGTGGAGGGAGAGAGTTTCCTCCTGGGGACAGACATCCGTCTCAGGAGCCAAGTCCTTGTAACAGTATTTCCCAAACTGCCCTGCAATCCCTGTAGCTCCCAAGTTCCCAACACCCAAATGGCACCGTGGATTCTGTGGGAATATAGTATCACAGTTCCGTGGGACTGGGACCTATACCAGTGTTTCTGAAGATCCTGGGTGTTGGGCAGCCAAAACGCAGTCTTTAAATTGTGCTCCCCCGTCCCTAATGTGAGATTAGTGGTTTGGGGTTGGATTAGAATGTATTCTGGCCCAGGGCCCCGGGTGGAGCTGAGAGGCTGCTGCTCCTTTGGTTTGGTTGTTTGGTATTTTGCTGTTTTGGTAGTGGGGATTGAACCTAGGGCCTTCAAACTGAACTATATCTCCAGTCCCTTTTATTGTTTTTATTTTGAGACAGGGTCTCACTAAAGCACTAAATGGACTAAGCTGGGCTCCGACTTGTCATCCTCCTGCCTCAGCCTCCCAGAATGCTGGGATTACAGGTGTATGCCCCCATTTCCAGCTGAGAGTCTCTGTTTCTAACAACTCCCAGCGGGGGCCAAGGCTGCCAGTCTGGGGAACACCCTTTGGGTTGTTGGGATCTAGGCCCACCAAGGCCTGTTTTCTGGAAGGACCCTTGGCTTTAAGCCCAAAGCTAGCTCCAGGCACAGAAGTGCCAGACCGAGAGGTGGGTTCCTTGACTCCCTGCTGGGGTCCAGCAATGCAGGAGGGGAGGTAGGGAAGGAAGGTTCCCAGAGCAAGGCAGGTGGAGGTGAGAAGCTGTTGTAGAACATTTAGGGGCTTTTCCTGTGGCCATGAAAGTCACCAGCTGCTGGTGTCCGTTGAGTTGGGGTGAGGAGGTGGGAAACTCCCCTTGGAAGCCCCATTTGGGGCCAACCGACATTCTTAGCCATCAGGTTGGGGATCCTCAGAAACAGTCACAGTACCAACCATCTGGAGGTCACTAGAAACCTGGGGTCTCAGTGGGCTGAGGATGTAGAAAATTTGAGGGTGGGGTGGGAGTGCCCTGGGTTTGTTCGGGGAATTCATCTCTGGTCCAGACCTGGCTGTAGCAGCGTCCCCTCTTACAAGGCAGATGATAGAGCCCCACCCCAGGCCTTTGGAGTCTCAGGGCTGAGCTGGGGAATCTGCTTTTAATAGGGGCCCTGAGGAAGATGGGAGCAGAGAGTCCTCCCACCCACTCTGCTTTCCTGGCCCCCAGGGCTGGGGAGCAGAGCTTCAGGGCACTGCCCCATCTCTGATTGCTGCTGCTGAGCTTCCGCTCTCAGACCTAGAACAACCCTGAGAAAGGGGGTCCCGGTTTAGGCAGCCACTGGCCTTGGGATGACCCTGGGGGGCAACATCTGGCATCACAAGGTGGCAACATGGCCTTGAGCAGGAAACATCTTGTCTGTCCTCAGTCTCCACATCTGTAAAGTGGGGCCATACTGCCAACCACCACCTGGTAGGGAGGAGGCAAGGACTAGAGAAAACATCTGAAACAACCTCCTCAGGGTAGGGGCTTTGGAAATCATGATCCTGGTGACTTGAGCCTCATGTCCAATCTACCTTTCTGCTGGTGGGTAACTGTCTTTACAGCAGAACTTTATATTATGGGATGTGAATCAGATAAATATGTTTTTTCAGTGCTGGGGATTAACCAGGGCCTTCTCACTAAGCTACATCCCTGGCCCATTTTTATTTTTTATTTTGAGATAGGATCTCACTAAATCATTAAATTGCCTGGGCTGGGCTTGAACTTAGGATCTTCCTGCCTCTGTCTACCAGAGTGCTGGCATTACAGGTGTATGCCACCACTCCTGGCTTCATATGTTAATTTCTAAGAGCCACATTATCATCTTGCCTAGAAGATGAACAGTAAGCCTCAGTGTTCGAGACCTTATCCAACATCCCCTGAGACTTCATTCTGATTGTCGTGTAAACATATTCATTCCCACCGCTCGCTGAACTTGCACCCTAATATGAGCCATACATTCCATGGGATTAATGTCCTGATAAATTCCCTAACAAGGTGGTTCCTCTCCCTCACTCTTGTCTCACACCAAGTTTATGGAAGGACCCTCTGCATCTCCTTCCCTCGATCTGTGTTCTCTAGTGGCATCCTTGACATGGGAAGCCTGTCTGAAACAGATGCCACTTGCCTGGCATCCTGAGGGCACCACCTCCCCCCGCTCTTGGAGCAGCTGGTGAGATGACAGGCAACTTGACATAGACCATTGCTGCAACTCTGGGGCTGTGACAGAGGGGCAGGTGACTAGGAAGCCTGGGCCTTATCTGCACTCTTTGCTGACCACGGGGTGAGGTTGGTGCAAGGACTAGGCGGTCCCCAACAAACAAGGCCCTTCCCTCCAGCTGTCTTCACTTCCCACTAAGCGCAGAACTCACCCAGGGACCTTTGCACATGCTATTCATCTGCATCCATGCTCTTCCACCACTGCACATGCTGACTTCTCACAGGGCTGAAAATGCAGAGGCTGAGAGTGGCCCTTCCTGGCCCTTTCCCTATCATGCACCTGTCTGCTGTCTCTACAACTTAACTCTTTCTTCTTTGTGCTCCTAAGAGATCTTTTATGTCTCTTATCCCTTTTATTTTTCCTCCATATTTGGTCGTTCTTCTCTCTTAGTCGAAATAGCAGCTCAGTGAGAGTAGGACCTTGTGCAACAATGAAGTTCAGTATAACCGGACTCCCTTGTTTTTATTTCCTGTGTCAGCTGCCCTAGCTGGGGAGGACCGGCAAGGGCGTGGCCAGTGCTCCTCGGGAAGGCAGGCAGATTTTAAGGGATCCCGTGCATGCGAATATGGGGCTCAAGGTGAGGAGCAACTGCTACCTGGGAAGACAGGTTTGGGGCTGCCATCTTGTCTGGAGGGTGGCGGGGTACAGTTCAGCCCTTTTCCAGTCCCAGGTCTGATCATGGCCTGCCACACCCTTACCTTGCTACTTAGCCCCCAAGGCCACCCACCCTTCGCCCTGCAGGGCAAAGCACTTCCTTGTGATTTGGAGCCCGGTGTGGTCTGCAAGTTGCTTGTCTGCCCTGTGGCTGTTCCACCCCTCAAAGGTCCTGAAGGTCCAAGGGCCCAAGCCCCTCCCTTGCAGGGTGGCCTGAAGATTGAGGCTGATCCCTGCAGGGCACTGAGCACAGTGCCTGGCATGCAGTGAGCACTGCACAAAGCTGTCACTGTGGCTGCCGTGAGCTGTCCCCTCCTTTTGGCCTTCCTTGCTGCCAGCTGCACCAAGGCCTGCCTTTGGGCCCCGTCTGTGCAGGAAGCCTGCTCCCTGCTCCAGTTCCCTCTGCCTGAGGGTGGGTGTGGGGTTCTGTAGGTTGCCAGACACACTCCTGAGAGGGGAAATTCCAGAGCAGGGACAGAAGGGGCAGTTCAGCTTTGATGCGGCCGCTGGCCACTGGGCAAGCACCCTCTTGCCGGGGCGTGGAGGAGTCCGCAAACAGGGCTGAGATGGCCTCCAGTGCTCGAGGGCTAGGACAAGGGTGGGAAAGTCAGGTCAACAACACCTTTTCTGCAGGTGGCTGGGAGAGGGGATAGTGGCTGTCACCCAGCAGCAGGGTGCTTCCAGGACCTCTGGCCTTCTCTTGGAGCAGCTAAGGCTTACCTGTCCTTCCACAGGTCCCATGCTGGAAAGAGTCCAAGGCTCACCTGTACCCAGCAGCTGGAAGTCTGGGTTGGGTTGTCCCCACTAGAAAGGTAACCTACATTACCATGCCCCACAGGTCCTGCCTAGTGGGGACCCCATGAGCTTTCCTTCCTCACCCCTGACTTTCATCTTGATCTGGCAACACTGGCCAGGGTGAGATTTGTAGAAAGTCCCAAACCCATTCCAACCTCAGGGCCTTTGCACATGCTTTCTCCCTGCCAGAGTGCCCTTCTTCTCTTAATTCTCTCAGAGCTGAAAATACAAGGTCCTCTCCAGGGAGCCTTTCCCAGCCCTTAGCTCCTTTCCCACCTAAACACTCAGTCCCCCTCTAGGTTCTGGGATCTAGACCAAGTTTTGTCTGTTTTCTTTCAAGCACTTTTCCATGACCTCTAATTTTCTTGCTTTCTAATTGGTTTGGTGACCTTTCTCCTCTGCATGCTTGCCTGGAAGAATAATCTCTACAAGAGCAGGTGCCTCTTCTGCCCATCAAGCACAGTGCCATGTGTGCCGAACAAGTGTTCAGGGAGTGAGTGGCTGAGGAGATGAACAACCCCAGGAAATATGCCAGGCTACAGATGAGGCCGTTACAGCCTGTGGCAAAGAGAGGCCTGGACTCCCCCACCCCCAGGGGATCTAGTTTGAATGCAAGTCCCTCTCAGACACACATGTGCACACACACAGACACACACAGGTCACTTCCTGGCCAGGCCCACCAACCCCCTCTTTGAGAAGGGAGGGTGGCCCACCTTCCTCCCCAAAGCCACCAGGTTCTGCATGTCCAAGATGCACTTAAGGTAGGAGGACTGGAGCCCAGAGCAACTGCTGTGACAGGACCCCGCCCTCTACCACGGGATAGCCAGATCAGGACACGCAGGTCCCAAGCCCAGGCCAACGGGGGCAGGACTGTGCTGGCCTTGGAAGGAGCAGCCAGGCGGCACTTGGCACAGATCTGCAAGCCAGCAGTCGCAAGTCATCATTTACGGGAAATGAGCTGATGAGGAGAAAGGGCCCAGCCTGGCTCCAGTCCAGACAGGCGAGGAAGCCGCCTTGCACCACTCAGGGAGCCCAGCCCAGCTCCACCTCCTGCAAAGCCTAGCAGGGGTCAAGACCAGTTATGTACCCAGGCCCCTCCTGCTGGGCAAAAACCAAAATAAAACAAACCCACAGAGTAGACACTCACTCAGCCTGCTGGGGTTTGAAGCTAAAGCTGCCTTTTATCAGTTGGGAGTTCTTGAACACACTACTAAATGTCTCCGAGCCTCCGTGCCCTCACGTATGAAATGAGAAACTTCAGGGGTCTATTGGATGTTGGATGAAATAAAGTTGTTTTTTGTTTGTTTGTTTTTTGAGAGAGGGTCTTGCTAAGTCACTAAGTTGCCCAGGCTGGGCTCAAACTTGCAATCTTCTTGCCTCAGCCTCCCTCACAGGCTCAGAAATGTAGATTGCACAGATTGTATGTTTGCTAAACACATTGTATCAGTCTTTGTTGCCAGCCCAGGAGGTTGGCAAGGGACACAACATGGTACACATTTGACAGACCAAGGGACTGAGGCGTAGAGAGGTTGCTAAGCAGGCAGACAGAGCTAAGGAGTGATGGAACCCACCGTAGGTCTCAGGTGTCCTGCCACCTGCTCATAGCTCTTCCACCACACAAGTCAGGTTGTGTGGTCCCTGCCAGAAGTGACTGGGCCCGAGTGCCAGCCCAAAGGCCATATCTGGTCTCCAGTCATGCCTCAAAATTTAAACAAACAACACAGAAAAGTGGAGTTCATTTCCAATGTTTACAAATCAGGTGTCGCAGTTTCTGAAGTCCACATCTGTGGTTTCTCCTGAGGACTGGAAGCTGAACCCGCCTCCCCAGGGCACAGAGAACAGGCTCTGCCCCCACCTGCTTGGCGTGGCCTGCTCTGACGGTGGCCCTAAATGAGTCACTGGCCTCTCAGTGCTTTCCCTTCTCCCCATCCAGGCCACACAGGCTGGGAATGGAGACCCCGGGGAAGATGGCAGGTGATGCCCTCTGCTGTGGTTTGAATGCATCCTCCACAAAGTCCACGCATTGGAAATTGAATCTCCAAATTCATCTGTTCATGGTAACTGGAGGCAAGGCCTTTGCAGATCAGTAGGGCTGGACGGGGTCGTGAGGGCAGAGCTGCCATGTGGCATTAATTATTATATAAGAAGAGGAAGAGAGACCCACGAGGGTAGGCTTGCACTGTCTCACTGTGTGATGCCCTCATCCTGTTATGATGCAGCAGAAGTCCCCAGACAGTTGTTCTCGCAAGATGCTAAAGCCATACTGTTGAGCTTCCCAGCCTCCAGAACCAGGAGCCATATCTGGAGGGATTGGAGGTTAGGATTTCAAATAGATTTCTATTGTTTATTTGGAAGGTTAGAAGCCAAATGTTGTTTATAAATTATCTAACCTGTGGTGTTTTGTTACAGCAACAGAAAATCCACTAAGACACCCACCCAGTCCAATCAAGGACTGTTGGTAGGTGGAGGGAGGCAGAGCCCTCATAATTGCCAGCCTCAACTCATTATAGAGAGGCTGGAAGAAACAGGGCCCTCAGCTCAGATACTTGGCCCTCCCTTCTGGTGCTGAGACATTCAAGCACGACTAATGAAAGGGCATCTGTGTGCAGCAAGGGGCACTGGGAATGCAGCTAATGGGGGAGTAGGGTCTAGGGCGGTAAGTGACATTCAGCACGAACACTGGAGCTGGGGAAGAGGGAGGGCTCGGGCACTGCATGCAACGGTGCCCACATCAGTCCCTGCCCCAACCACCTTGGCATTTAAATGTCACATGCAATGTACAGGAGAGTTAGAGGTCTAAGCCGGCTAGCAATGAGGTCTGGGAAGCCTGTGCCCCATCCAGCTCCATAGAGGGGACAGCGGTATGGTGTCTTGGCTGTGCCCTCTACAGCCACAGCAGCTGTTCTGAACCTGGAACTCTAAACCCACCTGCACTGTAGAGTGGCCAAGGACGGCAGATGTGGGGACCAACCCTGGATGTGCTGAGGCCACCACCATGCTGCACCCAGCCTGACAACCTGGGGTCAAATCCTGGCTCTGCCGCGGCTCTGAGCATTGTGAATTGACCCTGGCTGAGCTGCTGCAGCAAGTAGACCCTGCGTTCCCCGCCCCCCTCCTTCTCCTTCTCCTTCTGTGCTGGAGATTGAACTCAGGGCCTTTGCACTGAGCTACGGCCCCAGTTCTTTTTGTTTGTTTGTTTGTTTTAGATAAGGTCTTGCTAAATTCCCCAGACAGGACTGGAATTTTGGGTCTTCCTGCCTCAGTCCCCCGGTGTGCTAGGATTACAGATGTGTGCCACCACACCCAGATGACATTTTCTAATAAAAGAAATTTATCTCTTGTTCACTTAATAGCCCTGGGTAGGCATTCAATTTGCCAAGGTAATTATGCTCCACACGGAAAAATTCCAGTGCTTTCTATCTTGTGGCTCCACAATACCCAAGGACTGCTCTCTTCCGTGTTCAGAAAGTGTAGAAGAGAGTCCTGAGGAGGTAGCTCTGCTTTTTTAAAGGATCCAGGAGATCCTGGGTGCTATTGGAGAGAGCCCAGCAGTGTGACCTCGTCTAAAAGCAGAGGATTCTGGGAAATGTAGTCTAGTCCTGTACAGTTCTGTTTTTAAACTAATTTCTAATTGACACATAACAATTATACGTGCTTATGGAGTACACTGCAATAATTCAATGCGGGTATATACTGTGCATTGATCAAGCCAGATATGACTAGCATTTCTATTTCCTTAAACATTTAACATTTTTTTGGTGATAAGAACCTTCAAATTTCTCTCTTCTAGCTATCGTGAAATATGGAATAAATTGAGGGAAGCAATTTATAACCATGATGCCAGAACATACTCCTCTTGTCTAACTATATTTTGGTACCCATTTCAATCTCTGCCTCTCCTCACTGTGGCCTCTTCTCAGCTTCTATGTCCACTATTTATTTTACTTTCTACTTCCATATGAGCAGCTTTCTTACCCTCTACATATGAGTAAGAGCATGTGGTATTGTCTTTCTGTGCCTGGCCTATTTCACCTAACAAATGTCCTCTGGTTCCATCCATATTGCCTCAAATGACAGGGTTTCATTCTCTTTACGGCTGAGTAAAACTACACTATGAATATATACCACGATTCCATATGTGCATTATATATATAATGTGATTTTTTTTATTATTGCATGTTAGTAATACAGAATAGTGATGTTTATTTTGAGGGATTGGCTACATGCATATAACATATCCTGATCATTTTCAGTCCTTTTACTCCTCCTTCACCCCATTCCCTCAATCTCCTTTACCATTTTTAAGGGTTTATCTTCAGGTTTCTTGTCATCTCTCATTTATTTAATTGATTGATTGATCGATAAATTAATTAATTATTTACTTTTAGGTTTCTTGCATAAGCAAAAACATGCAATATTTAACTTTCTGAGACTGACTTATTTTGCTTAACACGGTTGTTTCCAGTTCCATCCATGTTCCCACAAATGACATAATATCATTCTTCTTTATGGCTGAATAATATTCCATTGTGTATCTATACCACGTTTTCTTTATCCATTCATCTGTTGATGGGTGGCTAGGCTGACTGCACAGCTTAGCAGTTGCGATTGCACCACTATAAACATGGGTATGCAGTTAGCATTATAGTATTCCGTCCTTAATTCTTTCAGGAATATACCCAGTAGTAGTATAGATGGATTATAGTTTTAGTTTTTTGAGGAGCCTCCATACTGATTTGCATAGTGGTGTACTAGTTTACAGGGCCACCAACAATGTAAGAGTGTCCCTTTCCCCCTGCATCCTGCCAGCATTCACTGTTTTTTATATTCTTGATGGCAGCCATCCTGGGGTAGAAATGGACTAATGACTACGAATGTTGAGCATTGTTTTTATATATTTATTGGCTATTTGTACTTCTTTTGAGAAGTTCTTATTCAGTCCTTTTGCCCATTTTTGATTAGAGGAGTTAATTTTTTTTAGTACTTTACACATCCCAGATTTTAATGTTCTATCAGAAGAGTAGCTGGCAGAGATTTTCTTTTCAGTGGGGGTGATCCTAGGGGTCGAACTCAGGGCCTTGTGCTTGCTAGGCAGAGATTTTTATACTGTGTTTTTTGCCCATTTATTCATCGATGGACACCTGGGTTGATTCCACATCTTGGCTATAAAGTCTCATTTTAGTATATGTGCTGCTGAAGCGAGCACTATACAGTCCCATTTTAATAAGGATGAAGATAACAGGGTTGCAGTGTCTTTTTATCAGGATCTTTCACAAAGTGAATTTATCTCTGGAGTTCCGTCGCCTTGCCCCCAAAATGAGAATGATAACATCCTTCCTCACAGAGCACTTAGCACAGAGCCTGACAGATGCCAGACCCTTGATGAGCAAGTGTCCAGTGTCACTAGGTTCCTGTACCCACCCTCAGCATTTTGGGTGTACTTGGGGAGGAGAACCATGAAGAGGGCGGGACTTCCTGTCGGCCGAGGAGACAGGGTCTGGGTCTGGGGAGAATTGGGACGGTAACCAAAATGTGACCATCTTTGGGTTCCATCTGGGGAATTGAAGCTTCCACAGTTCATGGCTTCTCTCTCTCTCAGAATCCAACTTTCGCTGGACATGCTGGCACACACCTGTAATCCCAGCACCCTAGGAGGCTGAAGCAGGAGGATCACAAGTTTGAGCCCAGTCTGGGTAGTTTAGCAACCTAGCAAGACCCTGTCCCAAAATAAAACATAAAGAAAGGGCTAGAAACATAGCTCAGTATGAAGGTCATGAGTTCAAGACCCTGTATACCATCCCCCCAACTCCCAAGAAGAATTTTCTTCAGGTTCAACATGAAGACTGAGTCAATGCCACATTGCTAGTTACAGAGGGAGAGTCACTAGCCACAGCTCCTGCTTTCCAGAACCCTGAACTAGATAGGTAGCTGCTCCCAGGGTGGCGAGGATCTTAGGACTGAATTTTCATTGCTCAGATCCACCTCCAAGACATGGCGCTCATAACCCATTATGTTAGCCCCGTTCACTTTTGGAAAAACCCCAACCACACAGCAGAGACATGGAGAGAAGCCCGCCCGGACTTGACTGACTCCTGCATGGCCACTTCTGCCTGAGAGTCTGGTGAGAACCCTCCCTCTTCCTTCCTGCAGCCAGGAGACTCTACCCCAGCAGTGCTCTGGGGACTTCCAGCAGTCACCAAGTGCACTTTGGAAGTGAGGGTTCATTGGCCTCATTTTCCAGGCAGGAAGCTGTGGCCCAGGCTGAAAGCGAGACTGGCCCAAGACTACCCAGCTGGGTCAGGTGGATCTTCCTCTTCCCTCCCTGCAACCCACTGTCCAGGCTGCACAAAATGTAAGACGGTTGTTAGTGACTGCTGCCAGACGTAGTGGAGTACACTGTAATCCCTGTACTCGGGAGGCTGAGGCAGGAAGATCATGAGTTCAAGGCTAGGCTGGGCTATGTATGTAGTAAGTTTAAGGCCAGTCTAGACTATGAAATAAGGCCCTGTCTCTAAAACAAAACAAAACAAAAAAACAAAACAAACAAAAAAAAAAAGTAGCGATTCCTGTCCTGGCACCTCTCCTGAGGATGCCCTTGCTGACAGAATGGGATCCCAGGTTTTCAGACAAGGCCTGCAGACTTCCTCCGTTACCAGCCCCACCCATGCCGCTGTTCTTGGTGGCTGTCCTTGGGACCCACCAAGGTCACTTCTGCACTGGGGACTTTGCGCATCACATGGCTGGTTCTTTCATTGCCTTCAGGGGGCATCTCAAATGTCCCTTCCCAGGGCAGCCACAATCCGTGCCTAGCCAAGGCCTTGGGGCACCACCATTCCCATCTGCAAACAGTGTCAGCTCCGCGTGGGGACTTTATGTCTTCTGGAGGCTGCCGGGCCCAGCAGCAGAGCTGAAGGGGTCAGGGTGGTGCAGCCCCCCGGAGCTTCCCCACCAATGACCTTCATACCCAATCCCCTCGGCCCTCAGGCTGGTGGGCACCTCTGCAGCTGGAGTCCCAGTCTCCCAGCTGTCCCCAGGGGGCTCATGCGCCCTTACCTGGCTGCTTCCCTTCTGCTGATCCCATCCCCACCAGTGCTGCCAGTGAGCTCCCCACATGCTTGCCCAGAGTCGCCCTCTGGGAGGATTGACTCCAACACAAGTCCTTGGAGGCCTTCCCTGCCTCCCTCATGCACCGGCCCCAAACCCTATGGGCCCACACCCCACCGTGGAATCTGGGAATATGACCTTATTTGGAAAAAGCATACTTCTCCCTTTTTAAATTATATTTTTAGTAGTGCCTGTTAATTTTACAAAATGTTGAGTTTTGATGTGGTATTTTCATGCACGCTTATAACTTATTTTGATCATATCCATCCCCCCATTACCCTCTCTTACACCCTCCCCTTACCTCCTTCTTCTTCTCTAATGATAGCCTCCCGTCTACTTTCATGGCATCTTTTTTTTTTTTTCAGATTCTACATATTAGGGAAAACATATAATACTTGCCTGAGTCTGGCTTATTTTGTTTAACATAGTGTTCTCCAGTTCAATCCATGTTCCTACAGATAACATGATCTTGTTTTCTTCATGTGTATACACACCACGTTTTCCTTACCCAGTCATCTGTTAACAGACACCTAGCCTGCCTTCATATTTTGGCTACTGTGAACTGTGCCGCACTAAATACAGGTGTGCAGGTGTCCCTGCGGTATGCTGACTTTAACTCCTTCCAGTATATACCTTGAGATGGTCATACAGTATTTCTGTTTTTCTTGTTTTGAGAAACCTCCGTACAGATTTCCATAGTGCTGTATTAATTTACATTCCCACCAGCAGTGCAGAATGGAAAAAGCATCTTTGCAGAGGTAACTAAAGATCTTAAAATGAGATCTTCCTGACTTAGGGTGGGCCCTAAATACAGTGCCTGAGTTCTTACAAGAGAGGAGGACAGGGAAATAGGAAGGAAGCCGTGTGGAGACACAGAGAGACACAGAGAAGAAGACCGTGGGTGACAGAGGCAGGGATGGGCGTGATGCTGCCACAAGCCAAGGGAAGCCAAGGGTTTCCAGCAGCCACCAGAAGGAGAGACACAGAAAGCAGAGCCTCAGACAGGAGCCACCCTGGGCACACCTTGACTTCTAGCTGCGAGAACTGGGAGAGAATATGATCTTGTTATTCATAGTTACCCGTGTGTGGCCATTTGTCAAGCGGCCCCAGCGTGCATATGGTATCTAAATAGCTCTGCACCCACACACCCCACTTATTCCACCCGACTCACAGGTGAGTTCTTCTACCTGAAAGTATCCTGGGACTTGCTTGTTTACCATCTGTTTTCCCTACTCAGTGCAAACATGCTCTCAACCTTCCACTTCCCCCAGTCCCTGCCCCAGCCCCTGGACAGACCTGACCCATAGTAGGGCCCTGGTCAGCACTAACAAGGGACTGGTGAGCCAGGGAAGCTTGGGCCGGAGCTCCTTCCCTCTCCTTCTCAGTGCCCACCGGAGCTAGAAGACAAAGTCCACCTCCGCCAAGCTTTGTCCTGGCTTCATCCTCGCCAGCCCTGTCTGTATTCCAGCACCCGGAGGCTGGCTCACAGATCCTCGCCCAGTCCCACCCCACCGACACTCGGGGTGCTTCAGTCCTGGTTGGGGCACGGGCAGCTGCCTTCTCCGGGGCAGCCCAGGTGATGCCAAGGCACAGCCAGGGCTGAGAACCACTGATCTAGGTTGGGGGGCTGAGGGGAGACCAAGACCCAAGTTCCAGGGTGCCCAATAGTCTATTCTTCCTGAACTGAGTGGACTTGCAGTGTGAACACCAACCAGGACACGCTGGTCACCCTGAGTGCTCCCTAAGTCACCTAGATGATAACCCACACGCATCCAGGCCACTTCTGAAGACCCAAGTTCCTTGAGATCTCTGTATCTCCGGGAGAGTCCCATGGTGGCCACTTGGACCTCAGAGGGGTGGGAGAGGGCTGGGAAGAGGCAGGACCCCCACTGTGCTGGCAGGATTCTAACAGGAGCTGGATTTGCCCACGTGGCTTGTGGGCATGGCCTGCTCATTGCGAGAGCCTTTTAGGGTCAGGCTGGATTTGTTTCAGCCTCTGTATCCACTACCAGGCCTGGTGCATAGTAGGTGTTCAGTAAGGGGAAATGGAATAAATAAAGGCAAACAAGAAATTGGTGATCACATCTGCTGGGAACAACCAAGCCTTCCCCCACTTCCCCCAGCCCCGCACCCCAGTGCCTGTTGTGTAGTGCCCAACACAGAGGGCTCCTTGACACACAGCTGAGGATTGAACAGGGGGAAACATCACCTCTGCCCGTCACTCTCCTGGGGTCTGGGACCTCTCCTCGCACCACGTGGTCTGAGTGTTCATTCAGCCTACAAACAAAATTAAATCATCCCTCACCCCTCGGTGTTGTCTATCACCCAGCCTGGCCGCAGCAAGAATCCCATCAGGTGGACAGCCAGAATCCCCTCAGCCCTGAAATTTCCCCTTAGTAATTTTGTACCCTCTGGCCTCACCTTGCTCCTTGGCTATAAATTCCTTCCTGCTCAGTCTCTTTCCCCCACTGCAAGACCCATTCCTGCGCTCCTGAATAAAGTCTTCCTTGCCATCCCCAAACAAGTACCATTAGATAACTTTTTCTTTAATTCATTGAAAGAGAATTTTTAGCTGGTTTATGGTCTAATCTGCTTAAGACTATGCTTTTTGGCCTCGCCTATGGGAGTGGCCATTTGACCAAGCCGTAGAAATAAAGGGTGCCACTCTGGGATTATGCCTTTCTTTCTGGCGGATGCACGTGGGATGACAGGAGGCGGGGCAGCCATTTTGGCTCATTGAGATGGGAGCCATGAATAAAAAATGGGGAAGCTATAAAATAGGGAACCTGGGTCCGCATACCACAGAGCCTCCTAATCTGTCCTGGCTGTCTGGGCCGTACTTAGACTGTGACGTGAGAGAACAACACACTTTTGCCTGTATTGATCTTTGTTACAGCAGTTGTCCCTGTAGTTTATCTCACCCACTCTATCATGCGAGAGTGGTGAGATGGATTTCCACTCACCGCAGGCTTAGGTTCGGGATGGCTTGATTTAAGAGCTTATCTGTGGCCATATTTGGGGAAGGGCTTCAAAGAGACGGATCAGAAGCTGGGTGCAATGAGAAGCTTTAGGGACTGCAGGTGTGGAGGGGCCCTAGCCACTAGATGCGAACCCTAATACCCAGCAGTTCCCAAGGAGGCCCATTTCTAAAGCCACCAGGGCAGCCTCTTCAAAGGACAGGAGCTGCGTGAGCCGTGCT
Source organism: Hystrix cristata (assembly GCA_004026905.1). Lineage (NCBI taxonomy): Eukaryota > Metazoa > Chordata > Mammalia > Rodentia > Hystricidae > Hystrix > Hystrix cristata. Next base: position 28,115 of record PVJO010003059.1, read on the forward strand.
GCTGTTCCAGGGCCCAGAGAGGCTAAGTGACCTGCCCAAAGGAACACTGGGAAGTGGCAGAGCTGGGCCCTCAGCCAGATGTGTGCGACCCCAAAGCCTTCACTGTCCTCTGGATCACACGGCCTCAAATCTGGGGGCGAAAGAAGAAGATGCCTCCACACCCCCATTAGAATGGCCAGCAGCCGGTGCAACTAGACCTTTGTTCCTTGCTGGCAGGGACACGGAATGGAACGGCCACTCCAAAAGACAGCATGGTGGTTTCTTATGAGGGGACGACCTCCTACCATGTGACCCAGCAATTACGCCCTGGGTGGGTGGATTTCAGGTGTCACACGGACTGAATTGGGGGACACCTAGAGGGCTGGTAAAGCTTGGTTTCTAGAAATGTCTACGAGGGCATTTCCAGGGTGATTGGCCTGCGTGACACCGGACTGAGGGCACAGATCTGCCCTCAGTGTGGGTGGGCTGGGCACCTGATGGAGCACGAAGGTGGAAGAAGGGTGAACCCCTCTCCTGCAGCAGGATGCTCTTCTCCTACCCTTGAAGGTCAGATATTCTTTTGAGAACTGAGAACCCACTGAATTTTTATTTTTACAGTACTGGGGTTTGAGCCTAGGGCCTTTGCATGACACCCCCAGCACTTTTATTTTTAATTTTTCTTTATTTTGAGACAGGGTCTCACTAAGTTTCTAAATTGCCTAGGCTGGACTTGAACTGGTAATCCTCCTGCCTCAGCCTCCCAGAGAGCTGAGTGTATTGGCCTGCACCACCTTGCCCAGCTAAATTTTTTTGTAACGGCTTTATTAAGATATAATTCCTGTGCCATAGAACACATCCATTCAAAGTGTACAATCCAGTGGCATTTGGCATCTAAACAGAGTTGTCCAATCTTCACTACAATCCATGTTAGAACATTTTTATTGCTCTAAGATACTCCTCGTTCCTTAGCTGTTGTCCCCCAAACCCCTCATCCCCATCCCAGCCACAAGCTAACCTATTTTTGGTCTCTGCGGGTTTGCCTATCATCGTGGGCGTTTTATACAAATGGAACCCTGAGCTATCCGGTCTGTCGTGACTTGCTTCCTTCACCTTGTTTCCAACCTATCCTTGCTATAGCAAGAATCAGTACTCCATCTCTCCTCTCAGGCCCTCTTCTCATTACCCATCTACCTGCTGATGGACATTTGGGTTGTTTGCACTCTGGGGATATTATGAATCAAGATATTAGGAACACGCCTGCACAGATTTTATACTGACAGATTTTCTTTCAATTCTCTTGGGTCTGTACCTTGGAGTGAAATTGCTCAGAACTGCTGGACTGCTTTCCAAAGACTTATCAAAGTCTTCAAAATATTTTCATGGAGTATCACAGACACATACACAAGTGTGAAATCATACATTAGCTGCACAAACTGAGTGAGCCTGTGGAACCAACGTCCAGGCCAAGAACAGGCTATTTCTATCCCCCTGGAAACCCTTGTTGTGGTCAGTCCCCTCCCAGCCACTACTTAAGGGGAAGGGGATACATCGTCCTGTCTTCTTTTTTTTTTCCTGTTTGCAGTACTGTGGATTGAACCTAGAGCCTCCACACTGAGCTACATCCCCATTACTTTATTTATTTATTTTGAGACAGGGTCTCACTAAATTGCTAAACTGCCCAGGCTGAGCTTGAATTTGCAATCCTCCTACCTCAGCCTCCTAGTGCTAAGATTACAGGCCTTCTCCACCAGGCCTGGTTTGTCCTGCCTTCAACCACAGTTTCGGTTTCCTTTCCATATTATTTTTTTAAACAGCATAGTTTTATTTTCCTTTCTGGAGAGTGTGTGTGTGTGTGTGTGTGTGTGTGTGTGTGTGTGGGTGTGTGTGTGTGTCTGTTACTGGGTATTGAACCCAGGGCCTTTGCACTGAGCTACATCTGCAGCCTTTTCTCACTAATTTACTAAATTACCCAGGATTGAATTTACTTTCCTCCTGCTTCAACCTCCCAAAGTGCTCAGCTTACAGGTGTGCCTCCCTGCGCCCAGCTCCTTTCTGGATTTAAACACCCTGCATTTGCCCGCAAGGGCTGGCTGTGCACTGCCCTGGCTCACTTCACACCCAGCATCCGGGTCCCCCCAGCTTCAAGGCTCAGACAGCACTTGCCGCTGCACGCAGGCTGCTCCATGCTGTCCTGTTGCTTCTCAATTTCTCATTTTTCCACAGTGGGACCTGCCAGAGAAGCTTGGAGAAAGAAGCCCACCCCCGCTCCCAGCACCTTCCCTCTGTCCTCCTTCTGGGGAAGGGGCAAGCACCGCCCAGGCTGAAACCACGAGGCAGAACCCGGAGGGAAGGAGTGATGCCACGGCAGCAGGGACTTGAGGCTTCCTCCGCGCAAGCCCTGGTGTCTTCCCGCCCACTGGGAGTTTCAGGGGGTTTCTGGAGGCTGCAGGAGACAGTTTCCAGACTCCTTTCCTTCAGCTCTGACTGCGGGTTCCCACTCTCAGCCTGAAACCAGAATTTGGGCCTGGGCTGCCGCTTCCTTGGGCTGCAATTTGGGTCACGACACTCACACACACCAGGGTCCCAAGCCTTCACGCAGTCCTTGCAGGCCAGCAGGCCTGGGTGTGTCAGCTGCATCTTCATTCACCGCACATCAGGATTCCCTGGCCAGGTGTCTCGGGTGTAGCCCAAGACAGAGCAGGTGGGAGGGAGCCCGTTCTCCAGGGGGGCCTTTTCGGGACTGCTCGAGACACAGGCTATGCTGGTAGCTTCCTTGCCCTCCAAAGGGGCTCTTCTCCCTTCTCACCCGCCCCACCCCCCACTGGGGACCTTAGCGGCAGGAAGTCAGTTTCCCCCTCCACCAGTTAGTCTGTGGAGGAGGATAGAGCATGAACCCACAGTCTTCACACCTCTGGCTCCCTCTGCCTCCATCAAAGACCTGTGAACTACTGATCTAAGATCGGATGCTAGATAAGCACTGGGGACCAATGTTACTCAGAAAAACTCTCTAGAAAGAGGAGGATCCATAACATGAACTGAACTGCATCTCTTTGAAATAAACAACAAAGGGTAGCCAGGTATGGGACACACACCTGTAACGGCAGCACTCTGGGAGGCTGAGGCAGGATCCCAAGTTCCAGGCCAGTCTAGGCAATTTAGAGCCTTAGAGAGACCCTCTTTCAAAATAAAAATAAAGAGCTGAAGATGCAGCTTGCGGGCTCCATCCCCCTACCACCAAAATAAATAAATGAAAAATAAAGACAAAGGGAGAAGCAGTACCAGACGCTAAGGGCCCATGTGATCCTTTAGTGCATATGTCCAGTCCACATGGATTTGTTAATTGCCGCCAAGTGGAGACATAAACGTCCTCTCCCTCTGCCTGTGGCAGGAGACAGTGTAGGAGCTGCAGCAAGTCACCCATTTGCTATATCTGGCCCTTCCCTGCCGTGGGCATGGTACAGATGCTTCCAGGTCCCAGGGTAATGGGGCTGGGGGCCAGATTTACAACTCAGAGGCTGAGAAAGGACTCAGAACTGCAAGCTTCCTTAATCCCTGCTCTGATTCAGGGCTTGGAACCTATCCGCCTATCACCAGGTTCGGGCTGAAACAAACAGTAAAATCCAGCAGTGATGGCTTCCTCAGGCGAGGGCTGGGGTCCCCCTAGGGACATGTCCCGATGCTTCTAGAAGCCATGCTAGACTCTGGTCACTCTTGTGGGCAGAAGTTTGGACAGAGTAGTTAGAGGCCGAGGACTGTGCTGACCTCACTTTCTGGGCCTCACTACAGGCCTGGCTCCCTCAGCCCAAGGTGGCCTCTCTACTACTCACCACAAAATTAGAAGTAAGGGACTTGTGGCCAGTGGTGGGGCCACAAGATGGTGGGAATCTGGGCCCCTGAATCAAAGCTTGCAAGTTGCTCGATGTGACCTTCCATGAGACATTAACAGGTGTTGCCAGAGCCACTGAGACAGCTGTGTGCACAGCAGCAGGCCTCACCCTAATGAATGCACTTGGTGTCCCTGACTTCTAGAAGCCCGTGTGGCCCACTCCTGCAGCATGTGCCACCCTGAGGCCTCCTCCGTCCCAGTGAAGCTTCCCACTGCTCCTGGGTCCACCTCCCGAGGAGACCAAGCCAGGGGTATGGTCCTGAGTGTGCCTGGGGAATAACAAATGTTCTCTCGACATGTTTCCATCTTATTCTCTCCCCAGCCTGATCATGGTGTGCTACCCTTCGCAGGGGCAAATTTGTAGGTATTATAGGAATAGTTCTCCAGATCAGAAATCAGAGAGAGTTTTTTGTTTTTTGTTTTTTTAGCGTGAGCATGCTGTCTTTTAAAATCACTCCAGGAGCTGGGCGTGGTGGCACATACCTGTATTCTCAGCACTACAGGAGGCTGAGGCCAGAGAATTACAACTTTGAGCCCAGTCTGGGCAACTTAGCAACTTAGTACGTTGTATCAAAAGAAAAAAGGGCTGGGAATAAAGTTCAGTATAAAGGCCCTGGGTTCAATCTCCAGTATGGCCAACAGACAAACAAACAAAAACTCCACATCAGGGCTGGGGCTGTAACTCAGGGGTGAGTGCTCGCCTAGCATACAAGATGCCCTGCGTTCAATCCCTCACACCACAAAACAAAAACAAAAAGTCCTCACTCCATTTGGTCCAGTGATCTATCTCCACTCCACACCAAAGCCACTCGGAGATCTTTTTATTTTTATTTTTTATTTTTTAATTTTTCGGAGGGAGTGGAGACAATGAAACTATTTAAAACCAAATCACGAGGAAAATATATCACAGCCTTGACACAGCAAACATGCAGGCTATATTATCATTTCAAGTAATAAGTTGGTAAAAAGACAACTCGGTCCTTAGCCAAAAGATAAGATGCCACACTGGGGCGGGAACACTAGACTCAGCAAAGGCCCTAGGCCAAGATGGTATTTGGTAGAGGAGTCCCAGCTCAGGCTGCTTACTCTTTGATCTTCCTGTTGCCAGAGGATTATCTCTATAAAGCGCTGTTAATTCAGGAGGCCAAGTAAGCAGTGCTGGGCTTAGGCTTTTATTCTGTTCTGTAAAAACCAATTTCTTCAAGTTCAGTACTTCACAGCTCCCTTAATTAGTGGCAGTTCCCCCTTCACTGTTTACTCCTGGCTGCCAGCATCTGTAACACAGTCACAGCCCTTTACCCTTCAGAGGAAAATGTTCACTGCAAGATTGTCCGGAGAACTGCCGCAAAACGCCTGAAGGCCCCTGAGCCAGGGAAGGAAGCTCTGCTTTCCACAGATGTGAGACACTGACTCTCATTTTTGCAATGGTCTCCAGGTGGAAAGATGAAGTGCAAAAATTTCAAGAGATGCACATCCATATCTTCATGGCTAGGATATACACAAGGAGACTTTCAGAGTTCTCATTTACTCTCCCTCTCAACTCCATATTTTAAATCCACGCATATAAAAAACCAGGTAAAATGAAGATATGGACCCCCCCACCCCAACACACTTTTTTTTTTTTTTTTTGAGACAGAGTCTTGCTATGTAGTTCCAGCTGACCTTGAATTCACTATGTAGCCCAGGCTGGCTTGAACTCACAGCGATCCTCCTGCCTCAGACCCCCAAATGTTGGGATTACAGGCGTGCACCACCATGACCGGCTCCCCTTCTAAATTAATAATCTCCTGAATTTTGTTTTACAGCTTTCAGAAAATAGTGTGCTAATATTTCTGGTAAATAGGAGATGGGCTACAGAGACTCCTCTCCTGCAACTCCACCAGGTCATAGGCAGCTGGGAGAATCTGCCGGCCTGCTGTTACCTGTGTATTATGAAAAATCTGGTACCTTGGAGGGCTCTCAACTGGTATGAGGAAAATGTCTACTGCCAGGATAAGGTCTTGCCACATGAAAGGTAGGTGCTGAAACACTCTCTTGTGTTATCTTTGACCCAAACTTTAGCACTAATTTTTTTTTTTTCATTTTACTTTCTAGCATCCAAACATAGAGGGAACCAGGGTCCAAAGAGGCAAGTGAAATATGTCTTAAACTTCCTGCCATCCTTAGTTTCTTCTTGCATAAATTTTATTTAAAAGACTAACGTTCCCATTCTTCTTTTTAAATAGATTCCTGCCTTGAGCCCTGATGGCCACTGGCAGACTTTTATTTCCCAAAGGACGAGAGAGACATTTTCATCTGCTTGGTCTTACTTGGAATGAGGTTCTTGTGGTCATCCACACACTTGGTCACACAACTGTCCCACTGCCGTTCCACCTGACGCTCCTCACTCCCTGCATCCACCGAGTCTTTGGTTTTATCATTACAGAGCATGGTGAACCTGCCAGGCAGTCTCGGAACTTTCCGATCTCACTGGTCACTGACGCCTGAGCTTGAGCTAGAGGTGCATGGCAATGGCCGGTGCACCCGCTGCAGAGACACCTGGCCGTCCTCACAGCGGAGCTGCACTGGAACACGAAGCCCTGCGTCTTCTGGATGTTCTCTCTCTCCACACTCTTCACCACAGAGCCCACCTCCTCCTGCACCCGGAGCCTCTGCAGCTCCGCCACAGCGACCCTGCGCTCAGCTGTGTCAGCACCCAGGTGGCCTTGGCGCATTCCTGCCTTGGAGACCTCTTTAAAAATATAAAGATCAGGTGCCCCGACAATGCTCTAGATGGTATTTGTTTTGGGGTGGGGCTACTAGATTTAGCAAATAAAAATACACCTGCGGTTCTGCATGGGACACACTTTTACTGAAAATTTATTTGCGTAGCTGAAATTCAGATTCAGATGCCTGTGGTGTCCTGCAATTGATCCCACTTAGTCTCAGGCAGGGTCAACATGCAGCTGGGGCTGCGGACAGCATGCAAGCGGTGCCTGCCCAGCCGCTGATGAGGACCCCACACACTCGCATCGGCAGGTCCCCACGGACTCTGCTCCTGCCTGTCCCTCACATCAGCAGAGGTGCTCCATGGGGTCCAGCCTGGCCAGTGCTGCAGTCACCTCAGGAGCCCCACAGCGCAATCAGAAGCGATGATGACTCCAGCCTCCTCACATCTCTGAGCGGACCCACAGTCCAGCTTCAGCCCTGGCGAATACTCACCTGGGAGCTTGTTAGAGCTGCGGAGCTTCAGTCCCCACCCCAAGCCCACTGAATTAGAATCCTAACTCTCCTCTCAGCTCTGGGCCCCGGCTGCTCACAGAATTCCCCAGAAGACCTGGCCCTGGGGGCCTGATGCCACGGGTTCAGGTACAGACTAGCATCACAGCCTTGCCAAGCTTCCCAGGTGATTCTGCTCTGCAGCCAGACTGGCCAACCCTTGATCTAAATCAGTTTCACCACCTAGGCACGGCTGCCATCCAGGGCCAAATAATCCTCCCTCACTGGGGTGTGTGCCCCGCAAGGTATTGAGCAGCATCCCTGGCCTCTACCCACTCATGCCAGTAGCAGCCTTGCTCCCAGTTGTATTAACTAAAAATGTCTGCAGATATGGCCCGCATCCCCTGGGGTACAAAGTCACCCCTGATTGAGAACCACTGTTCTAAATTCTCTACCAGATCCCTTCCTAGCACCCAGCCTATGGCTTTCCTGCCTCTTTTCTTCCTCTCTTCTTTCTTTGCTAATTTTATCTCCTCAGGGTTGACTTTTTCTCTAATTGGCCCAATTCTCAGATCCTGTACAGCAGTAGTTCTCAATATTGTTCCTGGGGCCAGAACGTTGTTTACAATGCAGACTCTTAGGTCCCATCCAGATTTACTGACCCAGAAAGTCTGAGGGTGGGGCCCAGCATAAGCCCTCCAGGGATCATGTAGTATGCAAAAGTGAAGTGCCCTGTGAGACATATATATATATATATATATATAAATTTTTATATATAAATACATAATTTTTTTTGTACTGGGGAGTGAACCCAGGATCTTTGTACTGAGCTACATCCCCAGGCCTTCTTTTATTTTATTTTTTTTAATTTTGAGATAGGGTCTCACTAAATCACTAACTTCCCCAGGCCGGGCTCAAACTTGTAACCCTCTTGCCTCAGCCTCCCAGAGTGCTGAGATTATAGGCATGTGCCCCAACACCCAGCTGAGACAGACAGTCTTAATTCTTAACTCTATTTCCAGCTTATGGAGGCGGGAGCTACAGCATTGAAAAGTAAATTACTTGTGGTTGTGTAAAGTTAAACCTCCATAGGTCTATTTCTCAGGGTTGCCATTATAAACTACCACAAAATGGGTGAGATGTAATCATAGACAGGGATTCTCTCATAGTCCCGGAGGCCAGAAGTCTGAAATCAAACCGTCAGCAGGGCCACCTCCAGACACTCCAGGCAAGGACTTTCCCTGCCTCTCCCAGCTCCAGGAGAGCTGCTGGAAATCCTCCGCTGGTAGACACACAATTGCCATTCTGCCTCCATCTTCGCAGGCCTCCTCCTCCTCTCTCCCCGTCATCTCTGTCTGAAATCTTCCTCTCTCTCTTAGAGGGATGCAAGTCTCCTGGCCTAAGTCCAGGATGACCTCATCTCAAGAGCCTTAACTGAATTTATAAGACTTGAACAAGATTGCATTCTCAGGTAGTAGGGCTTAGGACAGGGACCCAAGTCAGCCCCCTACTCTCTACCTGCCCCCGCTCCCCCATCATTCTGCTTTCTATAAAGGGCAAGAGAGAGGCTGGGCCAGAGGACCTGAGCAGGTGGGTTCCCCTGAGCGGATATCCAGGCATCTGACCAAAGGAAGTGCCAGAAAAAGAGAAATGAGAAACAGGGGGAGGAAAGCATAAAAGAGACAAAACCAGAAAATTCTTGGAACTGGAGGATACAGAACAGAGGATGAATGGTGGATTTTAAACTATTTTGCTCCAGAGCCAGAGATGGTGGTGTGCATCTGTAATCCCAGCACTCAGGCTTGCTCCAATGAATGGGGCAGAATGTACACCAAAGATGATGGGTTTGGCCGTCAAAAATGAAGAGTCAAAAGCAATTCTTAGTCTCTCCCTAAGTAGCCAGTTAATGGAAGTAAACTCAAATGGCACCAGGACAGGGAAGCAATGCAGATGAGCACAGCAGGTGCGTGTAAGGCAGTGGGGCGTGGTGGAGACTGTGTCCGAGGGCAGGACACACCCTCTGCACCCATTTGCTCAGGTTGCCATAACAAAGGACAATAAACTGGGTGGTTTAAAAAAGCTATTTTCTTAACAGTCTGGAGGCCACACGCTCAAGGTCAAGTGGTTGGCAGCTCTGGCTTCTTCTGAGATCCTTGTCCTTGGCTTAGAGACAGTCACTTTCTCCCAGCGTCTTCCCAGCGTCTTTCCTCTGTACCTATCTGTGTTCTGACCCCTGTTTATAAGGACACTAGTCCTTTTGGAACAGGGTCCGCCCGACTGAAATTACTTAACCTAATCATCTCTTTTAAACAATCTTTCTCCAAATAGTCACATTCTGAGGTCCTGGGCATTAGGACTTCATCACATGAATAGGGCAGGGGGAAACACGTCAGCCCACCGCTCCTCTTTGAGGACATTCCCTTTCCCATTAAATAAGGATCCATTTTCCCTACTAACCACACGTCCCCATCCCCAGAAGGCCATAGACGAAACTAGTTCCTGGATGGACAGAGTTGGGCTTGGCAGGAGTTTGGGTGAGTCTTTGTCCCCTACACTGCTCAAATTTGGAGAAGCGGATTAACACGTTTATTTGGAAAAGAGAACTTAGTCCTGTGGTTTCTCCATCTTGGGAGGAAGTTCCATGAAAAAAAAAAAAAAAAACAACTTGTTTTTGAAATACTTTCTCCTAAAATATTTTGGATACTTAGAATTACCCCCTAGATGATGCCCCAAGACAGCCTGGGTGGGGACAGAATCACCAGAGCTGAGTCAGCTAAGGCTGCAGCTTGCCCACACTTCCTGCATTTGCCTCATGTCTCTGTAGACGCTCATCACACTTGCTTCTTATCACCCATGTTGGAAGTGGCAGCTTCCAATAAGCACTAATCAAGCACCCTCTGAATGCAGAACCTCTTGACGGTAGGGGAGAAGGGAAAAGAGAAGGCACTGGCTTTGAGGGTGTGAAAATGGGTTAGCATTTGGGTTCTGAGGGTGCTTTTTGCCATTTTTCTGCTGTGACCTCATAAGTAAGTGACTTTGCCACTGGGAATTGGTTTTCCTGGGCAAAGAATGATGGAAACCCCTTACCCGCACTGTGAGGTTACTAGGCCATTCGAGGGATTTAAATTTGGGGTGACCCATGGGAGTGGGCTTCTAAAAGTCATGGAGGCCTGAGATGTATCAGGTACTATTATCATTGTGGGCTGAAACCGGAAACCCACGAATGATTCAAAATCCACATGTGAGGCAAACACCGTGAATAGAAAACAAAATGTCAGAAACAAAAATCGCTGAAAGATGTGAGGAAGGAGAGCAGAGGGACACGGGAAGCAGGCAGTTTGACTGGAGTTCCCACTGGCTGCTGTGAATTATACGAAGCGCTCCACCTCTACATGGCTCGGGTTCCTCACTCTTGAAACGCAGGTCACGATGTCTACCTTGCCAGCAATTTTCAGATAATAATAACAAATACCAGTATGTAGCAAACACTCGCTGTGTGTTGGGCTCAGGTATTTCGTATGCCATGTCTCATGCCCCACGCAGCCCTAAGGAGTTAGGATTTATTTGTCCTCTTGTTTCAAAATGAGGGTCAGAAAAGTGAACTTTCTTACCCAAGGTCACACAGGTTGTAAGAAGTTTTCCAGGCTCTACAGCATGTGCCATTTGATCTGTGGAAATGCTCATGAGAGGCTGAGCTTCCAGCCAAACTTCAGCGTGCGTGGTCAGCGATTACAAGTGCTGGGGACATGGAGAGTATGGCACTGGTGAGCAGTGGGTGGGTTAATCAGTGAGGCCTTCCTGCAGGAGGCCGGTGTGAAGTTAGGCTGTGCAGTAGTTCAGGATTATGGAGTTCATGGCAGAGGTCTGGGGTAGTGATATAAATGTGGGAGTCAGGGTATACAGATGGAGCTCGAAGGCATGGGGTTAGACGGGACCACCCAGGGAGTGAGTGCAGCTACAGAAGCGGCCCAAGTTCTGAGCTCAGGTGCTGGGAATGGGGAGGCGGAAGTGAAGGGGAGGAAGGACCCCACCCGGGGAAAGAGGTTCAAGGAGAGAGTGATGGGCCTTGTCATACGCTGATGGTTGTTCACATCCATGTGGTCATTGTTTTGTGCTGTTGGTGTTTGAGGTACTGGGGACGAACCCAGGACCTGCACACTGAGCTACTTCCTCAGCCCTTTTTATTTTTTATTTTGAGACAGGGTCATGCTAAGTTACTAAGTTGCCCGGGCTGGGCTTGAACTTGCAATCCTCCTGCCTCAGCCTCCCGGAGTGCTGGGATTGCAGCTGTGTGCCACCACGTCCAGCTTGGTCATTGGTTTTAATGACACAGAGGCAGTGGTGACCTTGACAACAGTTCGGTTGGTGGCAGGAGTGGAAGCCTAGTCGGAGGAGATTTCAAGAGAGTGGAAGGAAGGAACTTGAAGTAATGATTTCAAGGCCTTGGGTTCTAGAGGGAGCTGGGAAGAGGACTCAGGTCCCAGGAGGATCTGCTGCCACTGGCCACACACGCCCCAGCCCTGCCTTCTGCTGCTGGCATCTTCACTCCCACATGGGCCCGCACCACAAGCTTGGGAAACAAATAGTGATTATAATGGCCACCAGTCACCAGCTCCATTGTCCCCACAGGTTGTTAGGAGACAGGAAGTGAAACAAAACCTGCCAAGAGGCTCCCTCCCGCCCAGTGAGCATGTCCTCCCCTAGACAGCCCGCCTCGCCACCCTGGGTGAGGGGATCCTACAGCGTCGCAAGCTGTAGCCAGGAGTGGGGAGACAGGAGCAATCTTTCCGCAGGCAGATTGGCACCAGCCATCTGCATCTAGGACTTTTTACTTTTCAGTGCTGGGGATTGAACCCGGGGTCTTCACGCTGAGCTACATCCCTAGTTCCTTTCATTTTTTGTTTTGAGACAGGGTCTCCCTAACTCATCAAGTTGCCAGGTGGGGCTTGAACTTGGGAAACTCCTGCTTCAGCCTCTCAAATTTCTGGAACTACATCTAGGAAATTAGATGGTGTGTCCATGGCAGCCCCACTGTAACAATCCCATCAGTGCCCATGGAGAGGACTTGATTCAATAAAAGTCAACGTATTCTTTCTGTGCAATACAGCAGAGCCATTAAAAAAAATGAAAGGTTTGTATACATGGACATAGAAAGGGGTCCAAAATACATTAAATAAAACATTTAAAAGTCAAGTTTCATAACAGGATGCAGAGTATGATTTTTTTAAATGCCCTTAGGGACCTGGCTGTGGCAGGAAGAGGGCAAGTTTAGATTTAGCTTGGACAATTTACTAACTTAGTGAGACCATGTCTCAAAATAAAAAGTAAAACAAAGGGCTGGGGATGTAGCTCAGTGTGAAGGCTTTGGGTTCCAACCTTAGTACCGCAAAACAACCAACCAACCAACTAAACACTCCTAGGTTACCTCTAGATAGAGGGTTAAAGTATGGACAGCGAGATCTATTTTATCAGTTTCAGGAAAGATAGGAGGCAAGGACTACAGAGATCTATGTCCCACTTTGCAGGCAGAGTTGTTAGTTTCCATGGGAACAAAGCCAACTCTGAAGCCCCTTCATTGAATCTGAGGCTGGGAAGCCTTGGAAAGATCACCCTCCATGGGTCACGGACTTTCCTGAAACTCCCGTCTCTGGAATTCCCCCAAGCCCTCCTTACACCATCTGCTTGCACCTGCTAAGGAAAGCGGAGTCACCCCTGAGTGTTCCCATTCATCACCCGTAGCAACTATTGCTATGGCAGAAATGCCAACCACACTCACCTTTAGTGGTGGCAATCTCTGGGGTTTAGTGAGATCAGGCCAAATCAGAGGTCTAATGTCTTCATTCACTCATTCATTTATTCACTCATTTAAGTTTTTACCAGGGACTTAAATCTAACACCATGCCCATGGTGGGTACTGGGGACAGAAAGATAAATAAGACTCATTCCCAGCCACTAAGGAGCTCACAGTCCACTGGGAGAAGGAAGAATAGTAGTTAAATAATCATCAGTCCTTGGAAGGATTCAGTGGCAACTCAACTATTAGGCTCCCACCCTTCATTCCATGATGAGATTGCCTAGGAATGCAAAAGTCATCAGTACAAGAAAATTGTAGGGACTGGAGATTCAGCTCAGTGGTTAGAGTGCTTGTCTCACAAGCACAAGGCCCTGAGTTTGAGCCCCAGCACACACAAAAAAAGGAAATTGTAAGAAGTCTCTGGTCATTTGGTAATTTATAAGCTAGTTCTCAGGCATTTAGTCTCCATGTTTACTTGGCTCCTCTTCACTATGAATTATTTTTGTCATATTTGCAACTTTTTATTGTGAAATGATCATTGACTCACATGGTGTTGTGAAGTAGGCTAAGTGGTATTGTGTACCCTTAGCCCAGCTTCTCCCATGATACCGCTCATAACTGCAGGCATTACCAGAAACAGGAAATTGACACAGTCCAACAGAATTAGACCACTGACCAGCTGGCCCTTCCCTGCTGGGCGCCAGCATCTACTCTCTGCAGCCCATCATCACCCTCTTTTGTGGCATAAATCAGTCTGTCTCTGAGTGCTTTTGATCATGGCAAAGTGGAATTGTTGTCCTTTCCAAGTGACAGAATTTCCTGAAGATAACATAAGTGATGCCAGGGAAGGATTCAAAGCACCCCAAAGATATCGGCTACTGAGTTCCTGATAGATGTAGACCAAGAAACAACTGAGGAAATTGACCCAAAATAGAAAGAAGACTGGATGGCTGCTTCAAATAGAACTGGCTCATCAGGAAAAGACTAAGAAGGGTTGTGCTTTCAAAAAAATTTTATTAGGAAATTATTTATATATAATTTACATATCATTATATATCTAAATATGTATAAATTATACAGATACGTAATTTTCTGATAAAATTCTGCCTTCACATTCCATTCCTAAGAATTACTGCAGCAATGCAGCTGATTTTGTTAGCTAAAGATGGAATGCTGTCCATATATTTTACTTTCGTTTAGTTTTAAGTTAGAGTCTCAGTCAAACCCTTCCCTCCTCCTCAATATTTACTATGAAATTTTCATTGCATTCTCCCTGGATTCACCTCTGCTTGACTTCCTCTGGTACTAAAGAACCTCAGAGATCAAGGATCTCCTGCCAAGAATTATCAGACAAAGATCACAATGACTAGTTCTGCCTGAGAGAGGACAGAAAAGACTTCTGCTAAGTAACTTTTGGTCTGGCTACTGAAGGACGTGTAGGAGTTCACCAAATGAAGAAGAGGGGAAAATGTAAGCATTGGGAGAATAGTGTGAGGTCAAATCCAAGAAGGATGGAAGAACCAGGCTTCCTTTCAGATACTGTGGTGCATGCAGTGTGGTTGCAATAGGGTGAAATGGGGTAGGGACAATTCCGTGCGACAGGAGACGAGGCTGTGGAAGTACAGTGTCTCACTGAACAGCTGATACTTCATTCCAAGGCATGAGGAAGCATGGAGGGTTTTGAGACAAGGAGGGACAGGATTAGTGTTGCGGTTTAGTAAGTTCCTTCTAGCTGCTGCTGGTGAAAGTGGAAAAGTGGATGCGAGAAAACCAGTTTTCCTTTATATATTGTCCATTTTGCAGTGCTGGGAATGGAACCCAGAGCCTTGTGCACATCAGGCAAGTGCCATGTCACTGAACTGCATCCCAGCCCGAGATCAACTTCAGAGGATGGTGTAGATGCAGCTTCCAAATGTGCTGGGACGCCGCAGGCAGTCGGCACAGCCCCAGCCAGGCTGGGGCCCTCACAGAATTCCTCTAAGCCGCAGCATCTGCACCAGTAAAGTGGAATTGTGGGTCGCTTTCACCGTCCAGGACCACGCTGACAAGTGAAGAGCCCGAGGAGGCACCAGAGACCACAGGAGCACTTGACTTAAGGGTGACGGTTCAGGCTGTGCAAGAGGAGAGACTCCAGAAACAGGATAACCTGTGATCAGATGAAGCAGGATAGACTTCAGGGCAGGAAAGAGGACAGACTCCCACGTCTTCTGGGAAGGGAGCCCCTCTGACTGAGTCCAGAGCAGAGAGGGAGGAGCAGATCTTGATTTCAAAGGCCACGGGTGGAAGATGAGATCTACATCATTTCTGCCTTATCTTGATGTGAGAGGTGCTTTTATTTAGCACATAAAGTTTTTCATAAGCAGATCCACTGATAGCCATAGCAGCTATCTCAGCTGCAAGAAGTTAGGTCAATAGTGAACTTTGATCAAGGAGGGAAAGGACTAAGAATGAACTCTAGTACATCCCACACGCCTTCGGGGCACTCGCACATTAAAGTATTAGCCTTTAAAACCTGATATGGTGGTACATGTGTGAAATCCCAGCACTTTGGGAGGCTGAGGCAGGAGAATCACAAGCTTGAGTCTAGTCTGGGAGATTTAGCAACTTAGTGTAGTCCCTATTCCAAAATAAAAAAGGGCTGGGGATGTAACTCAGTGCAAAGGCCCTAGGTTTCTGGGTTCAATCCCTATTAGTGAAAAAAAAAAAAAGCCTCCTGATACTATGGAAGATTTTATACCTCAATGACTGCCCACTGAAACAGCCAAAACACCACCAGGTCAGTCCCTGAGTACCATCCTTTTAAACCCATTACTGCTACAGCACTAAGGCAGGATCCTCAGAGCCCCCGACAACAAGCTCAGGTGCAGGGGGATAAACACCTACCAAACTCCTTTTCCAGAAGGGTTTGGCCAAACTTTAGAGAACAGAAGAAGCCTCCTCTAGAAGGTGAGAAGAGTTGGAGGCCAGAGACACAGCCTAGGGCTCCTGCAGTGAGAACCAACACACATGTGCGTCGCTTAGTTGTGGAAAACGCTCTGAGAAACGTTTGGGCCTGCAGGTTGGTTCCCAGGCAGACAGCACGAAGTGTAATCACCTGCACCCAATCCAAACGGCACAGGTCCAATACAAGCCCATGACAGGGCCTCCGGGTGCAATCAAAGGATATAATAAACGTGAGAGGTAGGAGTCTACACCACAGGCTACTTTACAGTAAACTGATTTTTTTCTTTATATGTGTCTCTTTAGAGTCAATGGTTTGTAAGAGCAGATTTAATACAGGACATTTGTAAGTTACAATATTCAGCCACAGGGCTGGGGATTTAGCTCAGTGGTTACAGTACTTGCCTCACAAGCACAAGGTCCTGAGTTTGATCACCAACGCCAAAAACAAAACAAAACAAAACAAAAAAAACTCAGTCACAAGCCAAATGCAGGAAGAGTGCCGAATGTCCATCTAGGCACTGGAGACCCAAAAGATCTAATCAAGGGCTGGGAGCCCACGGCACTGTCCAGTGTACATCTGTGTCTGCACTAAGAGGCTGAAGAAATCTTTACTGGAACCAGGATACGATGCTCGCAACAGAGATGATGACCAGAGCTCTCCCAAATCAACAGCAGTCATCCTCAACGACAACAAGGCCCCGAGCTCCTTCCTCAACAAGAACAGCTGAGTTCCTTTCGAGAGAACCAGCCTCAGCAGAGCTTCTCTTGGGAAACAGCCCGCCAACTAGCTTCTGCTCCCACTCTGTTTTAATTGCGTCAGCAACAATCTTCAGGTGGCTCCTCTATGCCCATCGCCACACCAGCTCAATCCAGCTGGGCATTCTGGCTCAAGTTGACCACAATAAGTCCACCACAGAATGCATTCAAAAATAATGATAAAAATATACTATAGTGAGTACATGGGCAGGTATCATAGTCACTTATTTCATCATCAAGCATTATATACCATACGTCATTTTCTATCCTATGCTTTTATGTGACTGGTAGCATAGTAGGTTTGTTTATAAAGCTAGGATGTCACTAGATGACAGGAAATTTTCATCTCCATTACAGTCTTATGGGACCACTGTTCTACCTATGGTCCATCATTGCCCCAAATATCATTATTTACAAGTATATAGTAGATTCCTGCTAGGAGCCGGGCCCCGAAGGAGCCACCTGATCTGTACAGGTGAGTGAGAAATAAACTCTAAGAGACAGCTGGGAAAACTGCTGGCCTTGGCCTTAGAGTTGAACGTAGGGGAAGGAAAAAAATACTATCTGAGAATTTGTCGTCACAAAGAGGTCAGCACTCAGGTTGGTGGCCTGAATTCATGCTACCTATGTTAAAAAGAAAAAAAAAAAGAAAAGAAAAAAACTGGGCATGGTGACCCACATCGGTAATCCTAGCATTCTGCTAAGCAGGAGGATTGCAGTTCCACCCTAGTCTGGGCAATTCAGAGACTTAGCGAGATTTGTCTCAAAATAACAAATGAAGAAAGATCTAGTGATGTAGCACAGTGCAAAGGCCCTGGGTCCAATCCCCAGCAACACACAAGCATGAAAGAGAGAGAGAGACACAGAGAGAGAATGAACTTACGTATCATGGGACTTAACTACACCAAGACTCAAAGGTCACCAGAAATACAGGTCTAAGGAAATGGATACTCAGTAAGAAGGCACCTCACACAAGTGTAAGTAGAGCCCAGTGCACGGATATGAGAGAGAGGAGAGACACTGAAGCAGACCCCAGACTCCAGGAGTCAGAGGAGCAGTGCAGACATGTTTGCATGTGGCAAGTCAGCTGATGTCAGCTGACTCCAATTCAGGAGCGCAGGCCGTGCTGGCCGTGAGCATCTCTCACCGAGTCCTCCTTCAGCAACACCACAGAGGTCACTTGAAACTGACCGTGGTGGGTGGCAAACACTATAAAGTAGGGCTTTTATTTTAAAGAAAGAGCAAGCCAGTTGTTCATCATCTACTGGAAGACCCCTGAATACTGTATAAAGATTAATATTGAAGCACACACACACACACACAAAAAATGGTGAGGGAATAAAAGCCTACAAAACACAGCTAAGCATATCTCATGAAGAACAGAATAGAATTCCTGGAAATGAAAAATGCTAAAAGCGAAGCTCTCATAAAGAGACGAAATGAGAGATTAGTAGATTTTCTGATTCACTAATTCTGAAGAGGAAAGGCACATTAAAAGACATAGAGAAAAGCCGGGGAACAGTGGTGCACATCTGTGCACATCTGTAATTCTCACACTTTGTGGGGCTGAGGCAGGAGGATCATAGGTTGACACCCAGCCTGGGCAAATTAGTGAAACCCTGTTTCTAATGAGGATGATGACGATCCTGGCTTCAATCCACAGTACTGCAATAGAGTAATAGACGTAACATTAGACATATTTGAGTTACAGAAGTAAATAATAGGATAATAGGAAAAATGGGAAGGAGATAGTATTTGTATACATCCAAAAGAACATTTATCTCTTTGGATCTTGAAATAATGGGACTTCATAAGAAAAAACAATATACACTCTGACCTGGAAACTTTGACCTTCACTTACTAAATGCAACTAACCTGCTTTGATTATTTAATCTCTGACCCATTAACATTCCAGAGCAGAGACAATTAACTGCCAGGTACTGGATAGCAAACACTCAGAGTGATGCTTTCTGGTTTTTCTTTAACTGAAGTTGATTTCCTTCTTAAAGGGACATTGTATAGTGGTGCTAGTCCCATATTTTCCTTTCTCAGAGGAAGCTTATCTTGTTTGGTTTTTACTTCTGTTAAGAAACCTTTGAGAGATTTCAGATTTAACCAGGAAGACTAATTTCTGTGAGAGCAGGAATTTCCATCTTGTGTTTTCACCGTTCCCCACTTGCCTAGAATAAAGCCCCTCGTGGCTCAGGCACTCTGTCAGTGAATGGATTCGCTGGACACCTACTACGTACTAGGTGTCCTACTACATACTGGACACCTACTACCTACTAGGTGTGCTCTCTACTAACAAACATTGACAGGATTTCTTTAATGAGGACAGGGAGGTACTCACACTTGTTCACAGTAGACAGAGGATTCAAATCCGTATTTTCTGCTTTCTTGTTTTCTTTCTCTCTCTTTTGAGACTGGGTCTCCCTAAATTGCCAACTTGCTTAAACTTGTGATTCTTCTACCTCATCTCCCAGCATGCTGTGCTCACAGGCACACACCACCACACACAGCTCCCACAGTGGTTTCTTGATTAGTGTGGGTCAGGTGTGTATCAGTGCCACGCCGAGGTGCAGTAATTGAGGTTTTTATTTTTGAGACAGGGTGCAGTAATTGAGGTTTTTATTTTTGAGACAGGGTCTCATTATGTAGTTCAAAGCAATCCTCCTGCCTCAGCCTCCCAAGTCCTGGGATTACAGGTACACACCACCACAGCTGGCTTACTCATAATAATGTTATAGTTGTTGTAACATGCAGTTATATTGGCACACACGTTCCACCCAGCTAAAGAATGTCCATCCAAACAACACAGGGTGCTTAGGTCAGTGGGTACTACTTACTGCTCCCCCAGAAACCCAGGAGGCTTGGTGCAAAGGAAGGCTTTATTCACAGTTAGCTTCAAAGGGGATGGTGGTGCCTCTTACTGCCTCAAATCTCCCCATGTTCGGCTGTGCAAGGGCTTTAATTACAAGGGAGGGAAGGAGGGACACGATGAGACAGCGGGGAAATTCCCATGCTCCTTTTATCCCCCCAGCCATAAAGGAAACTGGACCTTGACCGTATTCCTTTCAGATGCACTGTGCTAGCGTTTACCACAGAGGTATTACTTTTCTGTGCATTCATCTGGGCTGAGGAGAGGAGGGGTGGCTGTTTACTACGCTCCCAGAGGAGGAAGTTGCAAAAGCAGGAGTACTCTGAAAGCAAAAATACTCCTAATTTTGAAAGAGCCATCTTACTTCTCAGTTACACAAACTGCAGGCTTAAGGCCAGGCAGGCTAACAGTTCCCTCGCTATGATAGCATCAGCAGGGGCCTTATTGTCTTTTGCTGTCCCCTGGGGAGCAGACAAGACAGGTTTGGGGGGTCTTGGCTCTGCAAGGCAAAGAGGGGACAGGATTGGAGGGGAGGAGGGTCCACTGGGTGAGCCTCGCCTTCTGCCCCGCTCCCGGAAGGCTTGGCCACACACCACGGGAACCCAGGGACATGGGAGGCCTGCACTGCCCAGACCCCATGAGCCCAAGCCAGCGCCATTTCCTCGCCCCAGCTGCCTGGGAAGCCTGGAATCAGTCCGCAGGCTGAGGGAGAACCTGCGGGCACCCGAGGCTGGAGCTAGAAGCTGCGGGGCCAGCCTGTGGCGTGTGCCCTCCGGAGCTGAGTGGCTTATCTCCCCCGCGGCCACAGCCTTGACAGCCTGCAGAGGACTTTCGCCACCCAGCTCTGTGCCTGCAGCAGAGGCTGAGCTTGTGATGCCGGGTGGCTTGACAGCAGACACCCTCCTTCAGTCTTGCGCTTACTAGCTATGTGACCTTCAGCAGGACGACTACTGTCTCTGAGCTTCAGGTTTCTGTAATTCCCAAATTCCTTTTCTAAGTGGTAAGCCCTTGTGAGAACCTGATGATCCGCTCTAGCCTAGGGCGAAACAAGTGGTATTTCCGTCATTGGTCAAGCTCCACATCAACCAATGATCTCAACCGCCCGCTGTGAAGAGTGTCAAGAGGAATCACAGAGACCCTTCATGGTTTTGGTTCCAAACCTCCTCCAAGGCCCATATGTTGTGATGATAATAAGGGTCCCCACCACTCAGGCCCACTTAAAAGTGGCCGAGTTGAGGTCGATGGGCTTGGTGCTCACTGTGGGGGCCAGTGCTCACCACGGTTGAGCTAGTGGGGGTGATGGTCACCATGAAGGTGGGGGTGATGAGGATGGAAGAGCAGGGAGAGATGGACATGCCAGAGGTAGCAGGGCGGTGGTGGCGAGGACGGAGGTGATAGGGGTTGTGGAAGTGATGGAACCTGTGGAATCAGCAGTAAGGATGATGGCAGAGAGGTGATGGTGCTGTTTATAACACAAGTGGTAGAGGAGATGGTGATGGCACCGGGGGAGAGGGGAGGGGAGATGGTGACAATGGTGGTGGCGGTGGGGGAGATGATGATGGTGGTGACGATGGTGGTGATGGAGGGGGAGATGGTGGTGGCAGCAGCAATGGTGGTGGTGGAAATAGAAGTGATGGTGGTGACAAGCCTGACTCTAGCACCCTGCCAGGCCCAGGTCTCCTGATCCTAGCCCACATGAGCCACAGCAGGTTGTGGCATCATCTACAGATTACCTGCCGGTCCCCACCCACCCTCTCAGCTGCCTGCAGAGTCACGGGCCGGGAGTAAGCTCCCCATGCCACAGGGGAAAACCCAAGAAGCAGATGCAGCCATTCCCAACCCTGAGCAGTAGCCGAGGTGATTCAGGCCAAGCCACAACTGCCGCTCCCCTGGCCTGTGGGCAGACACGCCGCAGGATCAGCCTGGCCATGCCTGTGTGCCCGGGGAGTGAGTGCCCAGCCTGCTCCAGAGGAAGCACCCGCTCTGGAGCCGCTGCTGCACGCCCTCTTGTCCTTCTCCAGACCCACGGCCCATGTTGCTACCAGGAGCTACCCAGGTCCTGTGACTTTGCACCTCAGGGCCACTTCTGCATGGTAAGGGGATGATCGGTGCTTATCTGGTTTGGTAGAGCAGAAAGCATCCAGCTCCCCACTGTGTTCACTCAGAACTGTTCTATTACATCATCACGTCTTCCTCTGAGCTCCAAGCCAGGGATCCGGAGCTGCAGAAGAGGCCGTCGTCCCTGTCTCAACAGGTAGGTGACCTCCAGGAGCCCTTGAGCCCCGCAGACCTTGTACCAGGGCCAGAACGTGAGCACACTGCCTGCTCTCAGTGAACACCTCAGCGTCTCCTCATCCTCCCCCTTCCACTCTCAGATCATGCATCTGTCATCCCCAAAGTCTCTGGGGATACCATGAATCAAGACCCAGGTCTTGATTTGTGACAGAACCATGACAATTAGCACCGAATCAGTGTTTCCCAAAGTGTGGTTCCTGTGCCACCCTGCTGGTAACCAGATGTCTGGGGGAAGAGGGGCTCACCATATAACCAGTCACACAGCCGAGAGGCCCCTTTCCATTCTTCGTCATCATCATCATCATCACATTAACTCTCAATACATGTAAAAGCCATCTTTGTAAAGACAAACAAATATCGACAGTCTCATGTCAACCTAATAGAATATTTTAGACATACAAGAAGATGTGAAGAAGAATAATATGAATAGCTATAAAACAGTGAGGTTCTCCTCAAATCCCCTGTGACTCCTTCCCCAATACTGAGCACACTGGAATGTTCTTCTGTACGGAACCTGCTGCTTTGATTTGGCTGCTGTCACGAGATCCCCTTTATTTTCGTTTTCAGAAGTTTGTCTATTATGTGCCTTGGTGTGATTTACTTGTATGTACCCTGCTTAGATTTGCTGAGCTTCTCAAATCTGTATTCCTTCCAGCAAATTTGAGGAGTTTTTGGTAAATATTTCTTCAAATATTTTTCCATTCCATTAGTATCTCTCCATCTCTTCCTTCTCTGTTTCCATATAAGAATATGTTGTATCTTTTAATATTGTCCAACAGGTCATTGAGGTTTTTTTAAAAAATCATTTTATCTCTGTTCTTCAAATTAAATGTCTATTGCCTCATCTTAATAGTTATCTTTCTTCTGTCTTTTCCGTTTTGCTGTTAATTCCATCTAATGACATTTTAAATTTCACATATTGTCCTTCACATATTGTTGATTTTCATTTGATTAGTCTTTAAAATTTTTAATATTTTTGTAAGCATATTTTTCTTTACACCTTTTATGTCTTTCCCATCCATGGCTATAATCACTGCATTAAAAAAATCTTCATCTCTTGGAAAAAGACACAAAAAATCCTCATCTACTACTTTCAGCATTTGAATCGTCCTGGGCCCATTTCTACCGGTTTTCTTTTTCTTTTGAGAATTGATCAATTTTTATGTCTTCACCTGTCAAGTCAGTTTTGAATTCCTTACTGGACTTTATGAATTTGCTGTAATCTCTGGATTCTGGTATAATCTGAGCAGTGTTGACAGTTTTGTTTGCTTGTTTTAGCAGTGACGTAATTTGACTGGAATCAAATGGAAAGTCTCCCGCCCCGCCCAGTTCCCACTGCACGTCCTGGAAGAGGGCAGCTCCAATCTCCACTCAGCTCCTTCAGCCTTGGAAGAGCTGCCCGAGGAGTCAGCCGGACATATGGGCACTTTATACTCAAAATTTGGGACTCCTGTCTCTCTCTCTCTCTCTCTCTCTCTCTCTGTCTCTCTCATCTTCTTCCTCTCTGGGATTTCAGACCCCACTTTCCAGTAACTATTTTTGCCCCAAATCCTGTCCTCCAGTTAAGAGAGTAAAACATTCCTTTTGTAAAGTCAATTTTAGCCGGCCTGCACAGCACTGATTGGGACCTGCCTTCGGGTTAAATTTATGAACTGGGGAATTCACCAGTGAGTTCCCATTTTCTGGGTATTCATTTCCTTGCAGTGTTTTCCTGCTCTGTCACTCTCCTGTGCCGTTCCATAGCTGTTTTCTATATTTTCTCCAGAGTTTGTAGTTGTCTGTAGGACAGTCAGGAATCCTTTGTGTTGCAAATGGGTCTGTCTGAGAGGTGGTGAAGCTGAGGCCAGGAGGAAACAACATCATAGTATGTTTCAGAATGGGCAAGGAGAGCAACCAGCTGTTATTTTTAAAACTGCGTTGGGGATTTTTTAGAATCCTAAAACAGGCTGGCTCTTGTGCAAATCCTCTGTTTTATGCATTAGTGAATTGGTGACAATGTCAGCAAACAATCAGTGTTCCTCAAGTGTTTACTAGATCCCATACTTAAAAGCATTGCTCAAGACAATTTGATGGAACTGGATGTCTTTTATTGGGAGATTTACAGAGGAGGATATTGAGGTTTTTAGCAAGGTTAAGCTGAAGGTGACAGAGCCCTTTGCATGATTAGCCAATAATAATGGCTCGTATCTATTGAAGTATTATCATGTTGTGGACAGCACACTCAGTGTTATCTCATTTAATTCGCCTAAGGACCCTATGAGGTAAGCGCTGCTACTGTTACTCCACCTTTTCAGACAGGACAGACAAATGGAGGCTTAAAGTCAGGTAACTTGGCCAGCGTCATGTAATTAGCAAGTGATGGACTTGGACCTGAACCCAAGCAGATTGGCACCAAACCCATCTGCTTACCCTCTATGCCCACAAGCCTTCTTGCTATGATCAAGCATCTGAGGAGCCCTGTCACCTTACAGGTCTTCTGCGCAGCAAGGTCCCTTCCTCCTGGTACAGACTGGATCGGCTCAAACGGAATCCACAAGGCTGCGGGCATCGTGGGCGCAGGCACACAGGTGGCACCCAGCAAATATCTGTGGGGTGCGAATCAGCCCATTTCTGTCCATTCATCAGGCACCTACCCTACAACGCAAATGAGGAAATCTTCCTAGGAAGGAATAAGCAGCAACAAAGCACAGAGGTTCCTTCGTCCTGGTTTTCACTTCATCTTTTGGAAGATGCAGGCTGGGTGAGCAGAGATCCTGGGCCCGGGCCAGCCAGCTACTTGGCCTCTGTGTACCGCCATGAACCACTTCCAGGCCATCCTGGCCCAGGTGCGGGCACTGCTCTCCAGCCGCCAGCCGAGGCAGGTACAAGCCCTCCTGGACAGCCTGCTGGAGGAGGAGCTCCTGTCCAGGGAGTACCACTGCTCTCTGCTCCACGAGCCCGACGGTGAGGCTCTGGCCAGGAAGATCTCCCTGACCCTGCTGGCGAAGGCGGACCTGGACTTGGCCCTCCTGGGCTGGGCTTGGAGCCAGCTGCAGGCCCCGACGGTGGAGCAGGGCCCTGGCTGCTGGGACTATGGTGGTGAGTTGGTATCCCTCTGAGTCCAGGGTGCTGACTAGTGGAGACCGCTCAAGGATTTCCCTCCTCTCTGAAAGGGAAGTCAGTGGGCAGGAATCAGGACATCTAGTGAGCTGACAGGAGCAAGGAGCACTTGGAAATCTCAGTCTTTGTGGCTGGGTGTGCTGCAGACATGGAGTGGCCTCCCACAGTGTTCATAAGTACCCCGGCCTGGGGCAAGTGGCCAAATGCCAGCCCCGAGCCCCACCAACAAGCCAGCACCAGGGGCGCAGGGCAGACAGATCAGCCCCTGCCTTCCACCGGCCCCGGTCTGGTGGGGAAGACAGAGGCAGGCACAATCGTTGTGGGTCAAAAATAGAGAAATGGGATACCAAAGAGAGGAGGGCCCAGACAAAAAGCTGGAGTGTGCTTGTGTGTGCATGGGTGTGTATGCGTATGCATTTGTGTGTATAGGTGTGTGTACGTGTATTTTGTGCATGTGTATGCATGAGTGTGTGTGCATGCATTTGGGTGTGTATATTGGTGTATGTACATGCATTTGCACTCATGTGCATGTGGGGTTGTGCATGTACGTACATTTGTGTGTGCATGTGTGCATGCACATGCTTTTGCACATGTGTGCATGTGTATAAAGGTGTGCATGTAAATGCATTTGCAAGTGTATGCATTTGTGCACGTGTGTCTGTGTGACAGACAGTCAGACAGAGAGAAAGAGATAAAGCAAGGAGGAGACAGAGGCCAGGAGAAGAAGGGAGGAAGAGAAGGAGAATGGAGAGATGGGCCTTCAATCAGGAAAACAAGCCTCCGCCCACCCTGTTTGAGGTTCCATCTAGGTTTTCCTTCTCAGGTACAAGAAGGTGCAGACTTGGTTGCAATGTACTTTGTAAAGACAAGCACCTGTCCTGTCTTCTCAGGGAGCCTGCATTTTTCTGATCTCAGGACTTGAGGGCATAAATTCCAGCCCTTGTGGTCCCATCATGGCTTCAGAGCAACCTGGAAACCTGAGATACTAACAGTGACCAACAGCTACTGAGTGCTTACTGTGTGCAGGCACAGTCCAGCTCACCCCAGCACCCATTACCTACTTCTCCCTTCCACTCTGAGCCCTTTGACAATCTGCATCCTCACCCAGCATGGACAAAGAAAGCAGAAGCTGGGTGTGGTGGTGCCCACCTGCAATCTCAGCACTTGGGAGGCTCGGGCAGGAGAATCATAAATTTGAGCTAATTTAGTGACTTAGACCCTGTTTCAAAATAAAAAAGGGCTGGGGCCCTGGGTGCAGTTCCTAGTAGAAGAAAAGGAAGGGAGGGACGGAGGGAACAAAATGGGAACTGGGAGGAAAAGAAAACAATAGAAAAGATAAAAGAAAAGCAGAGACTGCCCAGAGTGCCTGGGTGGGAAGTGAGGAGGCTGGATTGGAGGACAGACAAGCTTTGGTCCTCCCCCTTGAGGGGTAAAATGTCTTTTGATGGTCTCGCCTGAAGCACTGGGACAATAATGCTGCTCACACCAACTCTCCTGTCACAACCTAAATTTCTGTTATGGGGTTTATGTTTATGGGATTGGCGCTCGGGGTTAAATTCTTGCCCAGGTGGCTTCCATCCATCTGTGGGACACAGCTGTCCTTCTGTCCTTCCTGACAGACCTCCGGGGGAAGGGGCGCCCTTACCACTGCATCAGCCCCTCACTTCTCAGCAGTACAAGCAGCCATGTGGCCCTGATGGGGCTCCAGGCGCCAACCTGGGAGGGGTCAGAGCCTGCTTCCCAGGCTGCGCCCAACACCTCAGCCTCCCTCCCCCTCTTTCTGAGAGTGCTAGTTCCTGTTATTTAACCATATTTCCTCCCTGGGGATGTAATATTTTTATTTCGGGTCCCATGTGACTTCAGAAAGTGGAACTAGGCTTGGGGTGTGTGGTCCTCGTGGTACTGAGAGACAGCAGGAGCATGTCCACCTCTCCCTCTCCTCCCTCCTGCCTGTAGGTGACTCCCCTCCGGGCCTGCAAGGCTGGTCCCCCTCCCTACCCCTCAGCAAGCCAGTGCAAGATGGAAGGGGGTGTGGAGCAGCCTTTGGAGAGAAGCCAGCAAACAGGGAAGGAGAAATGTTAGCTTGTAAATAGAGGGCATTGACTTCAGGGTCAATGGGAGGAGTGTTCAGAAAAGGAAACCTGTCATGTGGGGTTTTTGTAACCCTCTGCCTCAGCTCCCCTATAATGATGGGGTCCTCTACTGCTCTGAACTCTCCACTGGCTCCCTAGGCCACTCAGGAAAACCTAAATCTGGACAGTATCCCAAAAGGTCCTTCATAATCTGCCCTCATCAGCTCTCTGCTCTCATCCTTGTTTCTTTCAGTACCCACATTGTTCCTCAAAGGCACCTGGCAGACTCTCTGCCTCAGGACCTTTGCATGTGCTCTTCCTTCCCCCAGAGCACTCTTCTCCAGGTATCCTCTTGGCCAACCTCCTATCATCCTTTAACTCTTGCTTTAAATGTCACCTTGCCAACGAGGCCTGTCCTGGCCATGCCCCAGCTCTCTGAGTCTCCAAACTGTGTTGACTTCTTCTCCACCTTCTGTACATATCTACTTTTGTATTATGTGTGTTATTTGTTGTTTGATTCTCTCATTGTAGAATAAGGTCCATGGGGCCATAGATCTATATTTTAATCACAACGCATCTCAAATGCCCAGCACAGTTCCTGAGCACATAATAGATGCGTGAGATATTGTTTGTTTTATGTTGAATGGGTGGATGGGTGGACACATGGATAGATCACTTGCTACCATTATTCCTACATTACAGATGAGTAAACTGAGGCCTGGAGGAGTCAAGTAATTTGTCTCAGGACAGGGCCTGGGGGAGAGGCCTACTGGGTCTTGTGAGTTCAGGTCTGTTACAGCAATTTCCGCTTGGCTTCCTCTTCTAAACAACCCGAGAGGGTACCGTAAACCCATCCCAAACAGGTTATCGATCTCGGAACTGAAATTGCCCGGATGATTCAGAAGGCGCCTCAGGCAGCTCATTGTCTCAGCCGCAGCTGTGCAGAGAGCTCGCCTCTGGCCCGCAGGTGCCAGGGAAGCTAGAGCAAGGACCGGGACTGAGGATTCGATGGGAAGTCAAAGCAGACATCCAGGCAGACATGTCGGCCAGGGGCAATGTTATTCCCAAGGGCAGTTGGGAGCCAGGGAAGGAATGGCTAGAGTGGGAGGTGATGAAAAAAGCCAGGACAGGAGCTGGGCAGCTCTGGGTGGGTCTGGGCTGGTACCCTGCTGCTTCCAAATCACATGACCTTGGTCACATGACTGGACCTCTCTGACTCTGAGTTTCTTCATCCCTGAAGGGACACTGATGGAAATACCTCAGAGGTATTGTCAGGGTTAAATGGCTGGGTAGCTGGAGGCCTGAAGAGGAGCATTAAACAGGAAAAATCAGCCAGGGCCGGAGGAGCTGAGAGAACAATCATCTCCGTAGTTGCACGAGGGCCCGTAAGAAGCTCAGGGCTGGGTGAGAAGAAGTCAATGCCCTCGCCGGCTTGGCACTTGAACAAGCACCTAGGCTTTGCTTAGACAGCCGGAGGGCCAGTCCTGGCTCCCACAGGCCAAGACGTATGACTTTGAGTGCTGCCCGGGACCCCTCCTAGCCTCGGTTTTCCCATCTGTAAAGTGGAGGTGACAGTGCCGGGAGGGAGGTACGTTCCCAGCAATGGGAAGCTGGCCTGACTCAGCAGTGGGGACACGTCTGAGGCAACCCCAAGCTGGCCGTGGGTATGGCCTGCTTTCTTGGGGCCGCAGGACACTGCAGCCAGTGGTCTACATTTTAGGGTTGTCTTTGCCCCACTGTACTATTTTGTTGCTCTGCATTTCATTACATGGACTCTGTTCAAGGAGCCAAAGAACAAAGTCTCCCTCTAGGATGTTGCGTGATTTATTGGAAAGGGTGGGACACGGCGCAGCCTCCTCAGCCCTCTTCTCCCAGCTTCCTTCCCCCAAACCAGAGCCTCAGGACTGCAGAGGACAGAGGCCGCGCCCCTGCCAGCTTCCTCCCCCTGAGCCAGCCCTGCTCTTGGCCTTTGCCTCCTGGATGAGGTGTGCTGTAAGGACCACCTTGTCCACCCCCAGGGAACGCCTCCCTGCAGTCAGCCCTGTCATGTCACCAGCCACAGAGGGAGCCTCTCCACGGGACTTCCCAGGCCAGGCGGCCGCCGGGCACTCTGCTTACCTGGAATGCCTGCCTTGGCCTGCTGCAAACCCAGCCGGGGACAGTTTCTCTTAATCTACTCCTCCCTCCAGCCACCTGCGATTTACCTGCCTGCCCTCCAGCTTTCCTGGACCCCCTGCCCACCCACTCAGATCTACTTACAACCGTTGTCTCCTTATGCACGCTTAGCCACGCTTCTCTGCTTACCAATTTATCATTTTTCTACTTGCCTAATCACTGGGATAGATACATAGGATGATCAAAAGATAAGGTGAATGAGTATTTAAATTTAAAAAAAATTTTATTATACCAAAAGACACATTGCTATTAATCTCCCTCAAAATACTCCCCCTTGATTCGAAAACACTTATCCCATGTTCTTGACACGTTCTGAAGCAGTTCTGGAGCTCCTCTTTTGTGAGTGTTTTTACTTGCACTGTCGTAGTTGCCTCAGTGTCTTGAATCGATTCAAAACGTTCATCTTTCTGGTCATTTTGACTCTGAGGAAGAGCAAGAAGTTGCAGGGTGCAAAGTCCAGTGCCTCAAATGGACAAGGATACGCTGTAATGTTTTTATTTGACAAAAATTGGCATAAACATTCTGAATCAATTCAGGACATTGAGGCAGCTGCTAAAAGACACTCACAAAAGAGGATGTACAGAAC
Organism: Hystrix cristata; assembly: GCA_004026905.1. Classification (NCBI taxonomy): domain Eukaryota; kingdom Metazoa; phylum Chordata; class Mammalia; order Rodentia; family Hystricidae; genus Hystrix; species Hystrix cristata. The sequence goes on from PVJO010003059.1 coordinate 57,776, forward strand.
TGCCTCAGAAAGTGAGGAGAATGATGGGATAAGTGTGTTCGAAGCCAGGGGGTCTGTTCTGAAGGAGATTCATAGCAGTGCGTCTTTTATTGTAATAATTCTTTTAAATTTTTAATTTAAATGTTCACTATACAGTATTTCTATCATTCCTCATATACACACACACATATGCATATCAGTCAATTTATTTGCCTGCCTTCCCATCAACTAATCTACTTACTTATATATCTTCCAAGAGGCCTAAATCCTCGTATAGCTTCCCGTCTACCTATATCGTACGCATACCAGTTTTTTTCTGTTCACCTACCTCTGTTTATCCATCTCTTTTCCTTCCCTTCTCTCCTCCTCCCTTCCCACCTCCTTAGTCATTTATTTTGCTCCTGCAGTGGTGGTCACCAAAATGCATTTGACTAGGCACTTAGGACATGTCGGGAGAGAATCTTCATCCATTTGGAATGTAAGCTGCCTTCATTCAAATCCCAAACTCCACCCATCCACTCACACAATCTTGGAGTGGTGTGGTTTTTAAATTCTCAGCTCTGTGCTAGGCACTGGGGTGAGCATAAGAAAATAAAAGACCTTGTCCCAGACATTAATGGCTTTATGACCAGAATGAGAACTAGCAGGGGCTATCTGCTACTTAAGAGACAGGAAATTGACAACTTACTGTCAAATAACCTGACAAGTTTTGTGAAAATAAATAAATCAGATGATTATTGCTAGCTGGAAGTGTGACGAAGGTGGGACCTCAGGCCTTGAGGATGGCTACATGTGGACCATACATAGAGAGAAGGGAAGAGGGCAGCCAGAGGGAGCAGCCACGCAGACAGGACAGCCCGGGTCTGTTTCAGGAGACCGCCAGGAGTGCCGAGTTGTATGGAATGCCGTTTTCTGCTTGGAAGATCCAATTCCTCCCCTCCTCTCCCTGGGACTTGGCAGAGGACCCCAGACCAGCAACTTAGCAATTCTTCTGCTGCTTGTGAGTGGTCTCTGTCATACTAGATATTAGATCCTGATAGGTGACAGAAAAATTCGAGGCCAAGTTTGGCTCCTACAGCACCAAGAGCACCCCTTGGTCAGAAGAGTCCAGAACTCAAGATAGTGGTCCACAAGCTGGGCAGATCTAAAAAGAACATCAGCAAGAATACAGATAGATGGTTTATTTGGTGGGGGAGTGGTTGGTACTGGGGTCTTTGCACTAAGCTATATTACCGGCCTTTTTTCAATTTTCATTTTTTAGACAGTGTCTTGCTAAGTGGTTAAATTGCCCAACCTGGATGACCTTGCTATCCTCCTGCCTCAGCTTCCCACAATGCTGGTATTATAGGAGTGCACCACCATGCCTGGCTCAGATAGGTGCTCTAACAGACAGAAGCCTAAAGTTGGCTTCACGTCTCCTCCTGCTCATTGCCCCCATTCACTCTGTCTCAGAAGGTTATGGTTTGACTTCTGAGCCATTCTGCCCCTTTCTCACCCTCTCTCCATCCCCACTGACTGCTGCTGAGATTCAGAGCCCATGGGCTCTTGGCTGGGTATCACAGCCATGCACCTCCAGCCTCTCTGACTGGTCGCTCCCTGTGCCAATGTGCAGCCTCTGCCATCAGCTCAACATACAGACTGGCACCCATCTCTGCCTTGCTCAGAAACCTTCTGCATGGGTGCTGGCATAGGTGGGGCTTGGATCTTGTGGACCACGGACCCAGAGGGCTCAGGGATGATGCAGTCGGTCCAGGTAGCAGGTGGTTGCTATGATCCAAGTAAGAGACGATGCGGTGTCTAGGTAGGTGTGTCCCCTGCCTGGGCAACTCTCTGCCCTGACACAAAGCTGCTGTGACCATGAGTTTGGGAGTAGGCAGGGGCATTAGAGGAAGGGACTCTCATATGTGGCCTCAAGATAGCAGAGCATCCGGGTGCCTCTTCCTTGGCACGGGCCACAGGAGAATGAGACTTGGGATTTCAAATATTTGTTATGTCTGTTTTTAGTTTTTGGGTTTTTGGTTTTTTTTCCTGCCAACCACAGTCTGTTTCAAGCTGACTCTTAGCATTTCTCATTTGTCTTCCTTGTGGGACTTCTAAAAGCAGTGACTGCTTCAAAATGATTGCCATACAAAGACGGCTATCATCCTTCTGTCACACACAGTGAGCCTGAGGCTCACAGCAGGGGAGCGAGGGGTCCCAGGCCATGCACCTGCTAGCAACAGCTGGCTCTCAGTCTCCCCTCCAGGGCTCTTTCAGTAACACTGCACTAGCCACAAGTCACTGTTTCCCAAACTTCATTCATTTCAGTACCACCACTTTCATAACTTGTGCCTTTTCTGCAGTCCACCTACACTACTATTTACTTGACTGTTTTGTTTTTTTTTTCAAACCACTCACATCTGTCTCACATTTTTAAAGGAGCTTTATGTCTCTCCATAAAGAGGGGGAAAGTGCCCCAAATAGCAGATGATTGTTAAACCAAAAAAAGGTAGAGCAATGTCATTAGATTCTAGCCAGACCCTGTGGCCCACCACAGGCTCTCAGGCCAGAGGGCTGCGCTCCACAAAATGGGGAGGTGTTAACACAGATTCGCCTCAAACCAAGACTTGGTCTTTGATAACACCAGGAGGATGGGCAGAAACTTGAAAGATACTTTCTCCCCATGGGAATCAATACTGTTTAGCACCACATCTGTGTGGGAGCCCAAACCATCTGGCTTTAAGGGCCTCATATTTGGGTTAACCTCTTGTGTATGTGTGTGTACAACATATATAGAGATTAGGGATTGAACCCAGGGCCTTTGCACTGAATTAGATTCCCCAGCCCCTGCCATTTTTAAAAAAAACTTTGAGACAGGGTCTCAAGTTGCTAAGGTGCCTGGGCTGGTCTCAAACTTGCTGTCCTCTTTCCTCAGCCTCCCAGAGTGCTGGGGTTACAGGCATGTGCCACCACATCTGGTTCTTCTGTGTGTAATTTATGTCTCAGTCCGATGACTTGGAATAAAAATGATGGGTGGACCACTCCTGATCTCCAGGGAAATTCAGTTTGGCTTAGCAGTGGTGGTAGGAGGGAGAGAGGTGGCTAGAAGTCTGCTGAGCCCCAACAGAAGTTTCAGTTTGTCTTGAGACATGTGTGGGGCTCAGATACAGTCCTCTCCTGCAGAGGACAGCAGCTATGACAGCTGGCACCAGCATGGCTCCATTTTCATTTCTGAGCATTGGGGTGAAGCTCCCCCCAGCAGACAACTGGCAACCTTCTGTGGTCACCCAGTTTGGTCCACAATAAGGAACCGAAATTAACATCAGAAGTGTAAGGGAGTGTGGGCAAATTAGAGGGTATTTAGATGCCGGAAATCTGATAGCTTGACACTACCTTGCAGGGCAGAGTTTTCTGCCGGTCCCTTGCTTGCCTCCTTTGCAAGTGTAGGAGCTTGGTGGGCTCCCCACTGGTGTAGGTAGAGGCTACAGATGAGGCTGCTGGCTTCTGCTCTGGGCATCTGAAGACGTCTTCAAGGAGGCTGAGGGCACTGGAAGGGGCTGCTGGACTCCAGCCGCTGCTGCTTCGCCCTGCTTCCCACACCATGCGCTGCCTGGCCCCACACCCTTCAGGGTCTTACCTGCCGGATCCCCAAGGTAAAAATGTGGGGCAGGGGAAGTCCATCTTCATTTGTAGTGTGGTCTCAGTTGATTCCACCATCCCAGATAAACAGAGACACTGCTGTGAACCAGGGTGAGGGTAGAAAGAAGGGTCCAGGCTGTTGGAAGCTAGTGTCTATTTCCTTCCATGAGGGACTTGGGATCAGCCAGGAGCCTGGGATGAGACAGGCTTTCCCATCACACAGCCTTGCAGGGGGTGTGTCCTTAGAGCTGCACCGATGGCCTGGGTAGGCCATCGAGGCCAATCATCTTCTCACTGCCAAGTCTATCTTTGGGTAAATACTGAAAGGTGCCTGTGGAGGAGGAGATTAGACTCTGCTAGACTCCACCCCATTCCCAGGGAAGCAAGAAAACCAAAACTGGAGTCAGCCCTGTGGTGTGGCACCTGGCAGGTGCTGCCCTCTCCCCAGTCTCCACACAGTGTTGTTTGAGAAGTGGGGGTCAAGGGACAGATGTGAAAGGAGAGGACAGACATCTGGCACCAGCTCTGAAGGCAGCACAGCGGGCTTGACGCGCAGCTGCTCTGTGGTTGGGTGTGTGTGGTGTGCCTTTGCACAAATCGCTCACCTTCTCTGATTCTCAGTTTTCCTTGGCTGTGCAATAGGGAAAGGAGAAGCCTAGACAGGGTAACAAGAGGGATCAAAAGGTGTAGCCCAGGGCCCAGGGCCTTGTAGAACCCGAGTATCATCAGAGAAGAAGCCCGATATTATTGGAGTCGTTGTAGTGTGGAGGAAAGAAGTGGGCCTCTTTTTTCAAACTCGCTGGAAATGTATGGCTTGCTTTGAGGCTGGAGGTAGGTAAACAGTTCCCCAGCTCTGTTGGATGCAGCTGGAGGTTCTTGGGGGGACTGTTTGGGGAGGAAAGAGAGGTCAGTGGCCGCCAGGACCCACTCCTCCAACTCCAGATGAGGAAGTCCAGGTCTGGGGAGGGGAAGTGACTGCCCTAAGGTCTCAAGACCTGGTGGAGTAAGGTCTAAAATCTCTGGAGGAGGAAAAACTGGACTCTTGTCACCAGAGGGTGTGGTGATGAGAACACAAGGTCACCAGAGCTGATCTCTCCTGTGGGAATTTCTTTCTCCCAAGGGAATGGGAGGTGGGGATGGAGGAGACATTGCTCAGTGGGTCTCAGGTCTGTCTGCACCAAGGGGTGGTTTGCCACCTTCATGGTTAGGCTGAGCTGGAGAGAAACAGAGGGCCACCCAGGGCTGGAGATCAATTTCCTAACCTAGAGCATGCTGGCTCCTCGCCTGGGACCAGCTCCCCTCCTCCAAGCAGGCATTGGCTGTTGCAAAGAGCTGGCTGGAGGCCTGACCTCCGGAGCTCCTGGGTGCGGTGGGGTGCCCAGGCTGGTGCGAGGACATTTCCAAGAAAGCACGTGGTGGACAAAGCAGGGAGGCGTGGACAACCGCTTGCTCCCCAGTTTGGCTCAAGGCCAGTGGTGCAGAGAGAAAGTGAAAGGGAAAAAGGCCGTCTACTGCAGGGGAGGTGGGGTGGCCAAGCAACAGGTCTGCCCCAAGCTCACCACAGCCCCAGACCTGGCGGGAGGGAGAAGCCACCAGCGGCGAGCAGGAGCCCAGGAAACTGCGGTAGGTGTTCAGGTTCCCCTCTGCAGCCCCTAAAGCTGGGATAGAAATCCAGGCTCTGAGGCTGGCAGCTACTTGCCCGAGGTTGCACGGCAAGGCTGGGAGGAGGGGAAAGGGAAGGTACAGAAAGGGAGATTCAGGAATCCTCTGATGCTGAATGGACCCCACTCAGCAAGCAGGAGTGAGGAACCAGAGCTCAGCCGTTGTGCCCAGAGCCTGGGCTGAGCGGAGGTGGCGGGACAAACTGGCGGGAAGTCTGCAGAGAGGCTGGGACAGCAACTAGCTCACCGGAGCAAACACACACATCCTGGCCAGCGCTTGCTCGGCAGTCTCAGCCCCTTCTGGAGCCTAGAGAGGCACGTTTGGGGTGCAGGGAGGGACATGGGACCCTAGACCAGGGCCAGTTCGCTGAGCCTGTTTGCATTGTGGGCCATACTGCTCCTCTGACTGACTCTAGCTGCTCTCCTGGTGGGCTCACAGACAGTGATGGGGGGCAGGCTCCGTAGGCAGAGGACTGGAGATATCCACCTGTTTGACCTTCCTGTGGGGAGGGAGCTTCTCCAGACCACATACAGAGGCCTTGGGACCAGAGCTACATCCTTTAAGGAGAGACACTAAAGGGCTGTGAAGGGGAAGTTACGGGTCTCCCAGAGGTTCCAGAAAGTCAGAATTACAGCTGCCATGCCTAGCTTTGTCTGGGATCCTTAAAACCCCAGTCCTCCTGAGTCCCACAGCACCGCTCCACCTCAGGTGACTTTGGAGAGGAGACACAAGCCTAGGAGCGCACAATGTCTCCCCACCACCATCCAGAATCAGAGCTGGGAATTCCTAACTCTGGTGGGAAACTTTCCATCCACGCCCCTTTCCTACTTCTCCTCAATCAGATTAAGGAAATTGGCACTTCCTGCCGTTGGGCCTGGTGGAGGCAAATGGGAAGGGCAACCAAACAAGTCATCTTCCAAACCCCAGATGGCTTTAGGTGAGGACCTGGCTCTGGCCCCAGGATCCATTGGCCAGACCTGGGGTGGGCCTGGAACCTGCAGTCATAGCTGCCAGTTCCAGATGATTCCAGCGTCTTCTCCTGAGAGGCACTGGTATGCTCTAACCCCTTTACTCTCCTCTAATCCTGTGGAAATGGAGTCGTGTCTTGTTTCCTTTTGCCGAAGTCCATGTAGTGAGCAGTAGAGTCAGGATAGGCTCTAGGACCAGAGAATATGAGTGTGTTGGGAGTAATTATTACGATTCTAGTGAGATTGTTTAGAAAGTGCTTCGGGGAAATCATGGGCAGAAGAGAGTTTTCCTGAGACTGGGCATTGGCGTGAACACTGGGTCCACAGACAGGTATTAATTAACACTGGTTCTCAGGGAGGAAACAGATACTCTCAGAGCCTGTCTGTCCTTTCCCAGAAGAGAAAGTGATTTTGTGTGTCTGCTGTCTTTCACAGGATGTTAGTGCTAATATTTCTCTTTCTTTGCCTTTCTCTCTCTGTCTCTCTGTCTGTCTGTCTGTCTGTCTCTCTCTCTCTCGTATTAGAGATTGAATCCCAGGTCTTCCCGCTGACCTATATCCTCAGCCTTTTATTAATTTTTTAAAATTTTGAGATAGGGTCTCCTAAATTGCACTGCTTGGGCTCAAACTTGCAACCCTCCCGTCTCAGCCTCCATGAGTACTGCGATTACAGTTGTGTACACCATGCATGGCTGCTAATGAGTCTTTTTAGAAAAGTGAGAGAGAAGCTGACATTATTTTGATAGTACTGTTTTGTTTTAAATGGCAAGCGATGCTGTTTTGTTTCTATTCAAGGTAGAATAGAAATTTTTTTTGTAAAACTGTGGTAAAACATGTAACATAAAATTTACCATTTTATGCAAAGCCATGAGTTCGATCCCCGGCACCACCCAAAATTTACCGTTTTAACCCCTTCTCAATGCACAATTTAGTACAGTACATTGGCGTGCAGTCATCCCTGCCATCTTCCTGCAAGACGTTTTCCCACATCCCGTACGGAGACTGAAACCTGCATTAAGCAGTAATTCTCCCTTCATAAAATACTTGTCTTTTGTGCCTGGTGTCTTCCACTTAGCATACTATCTGGGTTTCATACCATGTGTCAGAATGTAACTGATTCCTTGTTATGGGAGAGTGATAGTCTAACGTAGGGAGCGGTCACATGTTTGCCCTCCACTTACTGAGGAACACCGGAGTTGTCCCTGCCTTTGTGCTATAGTGGGTAATGCTGCTGTGGAAGTTGGTGTCCAAGTATCTGTTTGACACTCCACCTTCAACTCTGGAAAGCTTTCTTTTAAAATGAATATATTGAAGTTTCCCTAAGATGTTAATTTAAGGAAAAGACTAAGGTAAATTCCAGAATGGGTGATATGCGGATACGGTCCAAAAAGTCATAAAGGTGGCAGATGAATGCCTGGGGTCTGGGAGATGCTGAGGTAGAAAAGGTCCTGGAAGCTACTGCACAATCTAAACTGAGGGCTGAGCACCACTAGGTCAACGTCCTGGCGGCAGAGCATAGCTGAGATTTGGAAGGGAAAACATGAGAACTGTGGAAGTGTCCATTCTGGTCCTGGAGTTCCCAGCTGGGGAGAAATGGGAGCATGGCAGGAAGGAAGGTCTGGGAGGCTGAGCAGGGGAACAGAACTGTAGGCTTCCTGCCATTAAGGAGAAGCCACACAGGTAAGGGGTGGGTCTGCTTGGCAGGTGGAAACTCACGTCACCTTGGAAATACTGTAACTCCTACCTTATTTCTTAGAATCACCGGAGGACAGATCTGGGAAAGTAGCTCAGTGCTAGAAGGCTTGCCTAGCACCGGTAAGGCCCTAGGTTCAATCACTAGCACGCACACAAAAAGCCATTGGAAGGCAATTGTGAGGTGTACTGAGGGCACCACAGGGGATGCTCAGTCAGAAGTACAAATTCCTGGCCCAGGTCAAACACAGGGTGTGACCCCAGGATGCTATGTGTGTCATACCGACCGAATAACACTCATTCACAGCCCAGCCTGCCAACCGTGGAGCTCTGTTCCCAGATCCTGGCAGGCAGCGCTGGCATATGTTCACGTCAGGGTCTCAAGAGCCCAGCTCTGTTAGCTTGAGGTCGGGGGAAGCGGTCAGGACTGGAGTTTGGGGCCTGGCTTTGCTACCTGCAGCCATACGATCCTCCTCCCTCTTCCTGCCCCAGCACCTGGGCTGTATTCCCTTCCAGAAAATACTTGTTAGACTCCTTTCTGGGCCTCTGACTACAGCAGGAGTGTTGGGACCTGCAGAGGGAAGCCTGCCAGAGCTGGGAGGGAGATCTTGTCCCGACCTTGCATTGGGACAAGGGCTGAAGGTGCCCCTCATCTGCTGACTGCAGCTCCTACAGCCCATCTCACCCCAGCGCCCTGGGACCCCTGGCCCTGAGCTCCAATAGCTGTCATTTACCAGCACCAAGCGTAAGTCTGAGTAGTCTCCTTTGAGTTCCAATATTTTCCACGTTGTTGTGAGATGGTGTTCTCTATCATGGTCTAGAGAAGTGATGGGGCTTTTCTAAAGTCTTGGGGGTAGCCTCGGTGGTGTCTTTTGTGGGGTTTTATGATTTCCTAGTTGCAACTGGAAGCTGGGTCAGCTTTCAGAGTAGTCCCACAATGAAGCAAAGAGACCAGACCTTGGTACTGCATGTACTCCGGTCCTTGCATGTGAGCTCTGCCTGGGGTCTCAGTCCATTTTCTATTGCCATAACTGAATATCACAGGCTGGATAATTTGTAGAAAATAGAGGTTTATTTAGCTTCAGGTCCTGGAGGTGGAAAGTTTGAGAGCAGTTTCCTGCATCTGGCCAGAGTCTTCTTGCTGCTTCTTAACGTACAGAGGGCATCATGTGGCAAGAGAGAGCAAGTGCGTTAGCTCAGGTCTCTCTTCCTCTGTGTGTAAAGCTACTAATGCCACCATAAGGGCCCTGTCCTGACAACCCACCAAGTTCTAATTACTCCTCTAACACTCCACCTCCAAATGCCTTTGACATATGGCTTTCAGGGTTAAGTTCCCAACACATGGATTCTGAGAGGTAGAACCAAACCAAAGCACCTGGAGAAGGGGTGTGAATTTTGGGGGGCTATTCCCAGGCAGATGGCTCTGTCAGCTGGGAGGCACTAGCACTCCAGCAACTGGAGGATGAGTGGGCTGTCCCCAAAGGGCTGATCTGGACAGCACATGGCAGCATTGCAACACAAGTTGAAATGTTCAAGTGAGAGCAGATCCGGAGGCTGGAGCAAAACTCTCCCATGGAGTCTCAGGTTGTTTACTTATTTATTTCTGAGGTACTGGGGTTTGAACCCAGGGGTGCACTGAGCTATATCCCAAGTCCTTTTAAAAAATGTTGTAGGGGCCGGGGGTTTGGCTCAGTGGTTAGAGTGTTTGCCTAGCAAGCACAAGGCCCTGAGTTTGACTCCTCAGCACAAAAAAAAAAAAAAAAAAAAAGTTGTATTATTTTTAAAATGTTTTATTTTGAGACAGGCTTTCACTAAGTTGCCCAGGCTGGCCTTGAACTTGTGATCCTCTTGCCTCAGCCTCCCAAGTAACTCTGATTATAGGCATGTGCCACCACATCCAGCATAGAAAACATCATTTTTTAAAGAACACTTTTAGGTTCACAAAAATATTAAGCAGAAGACACAAAGATTTCACACTTGTGTTCACAGATGCGCAGTCTCCCCCATTATCAACATTCACCAACCCCAGCACTATCACCCACAGCCCATAGTTTGTGTGAGGAGTCACTCTGGGTGCTGGATATTCTATTAGTGGATGACTGCACAGTGACCCGTACCCAGAATTGCAGTATCATGCAGCGCAGCATCAGGGCCCTATACATCTTCTAATCACCTACTCATCCCTCCCTCTCTCCACTGACCTCTGGAAACTACTGAACTTTTAGTTGTCTCCATGCTTTTGCTTTTTCCAGAGTGACATGGTTGGAACCATACAATATGCAACCTGTCAGATCGGCTTCTTCACTTAGTGAGATTGTATTTTAAACTGTACTCTGTGAAGCATCTTTTGGAGAAAAGACATTCCACAATCTACTTTTTTTTTTGGTGCCAGGGATCGAACTCAGAATCTTGTGCTTGAGAGGCAAGCACTGTAACCACTGAGCTAAATCCCCAGCTGAAAAGACATTCCAGACCCTTCAATACACTTTCACTGAACAGCTGTATCGTCCCCTGTTGAGGGATCCGGGATCCTTGTAAAATTTCACTTGAAAGCCACTGTTTTCATACAACCCTCTTGTTTAACAGATGAGATCCCTGGGGACTAGAGAGGGACAGATGCTTGCCCAGGGTCACACAGCCTGTCAGAAGTAGAGCAAGGCGCAGACCTCAGGATGCAGGGCTTCTGAAGTAATCCTGTCCCACCAGCCAATTGTGAACCCAGCTGTTCCCATAGCTGGGCCACTCCTGCCCCTCTCTCCCTACCTCCAACTTTGGAGAAGCCCTATGGATGATGGCCAGGGGCTGGAGCCAAGTTTGCTTTTATTTCCAGCTTTCCTACTCTGATGTTGTTTTGCCCTGCTGTGGGCTGGTTACTCTACAGGCTGGGGGGCTGCAGTGGAAATGCCAACACTCCTGGGCATGCTGGAGCTGGAGAGGCTGCTCGGCAAGCTGTGTCCTGGGAAACAGCTCTTTGCAACCATGGTTCCTAGCCAGCTGTGCCCTCTGTCATCTTTGGTCTGAGCTGGTGGCAGAGCTGGGAGCACATCAAGCACCCTGCAGGCTGCAAATCCAGAGCTCCCTGCTCTGTCCTCCAGGAGGTGGCCAGTTTGCGGGCTCCAGCCCAGCCCGTCCAAGCTGCTCTGTAGAAGAACACCCTCCTGTGCACTTCAGTGCCCAACCCTATCACCCCTCCATCTCAAGCCATCATCTTTCAACACGTGAGAGCTAGAGAGACCTTAGAGGCCTTCACACAAGGGCTGCAAACCCAAGTGCCAACAGGGTCACAGTTATGTGAAATATGGCCAGGCAGAGCACAGTAGGGAGCAGCAGGGTGGCTAGCAACAATCAATTATATACTTTACATAAAGGTATTGTGATGGTTTCACACACACACACACACACACACACACACACACACACACACACACAGGTGTGTGCTGGCTTGGGAGACAAAACCAGTAGCCTATGGACCTAGTTCAACTCTCAATTTTGAAGCCATGCTTCAAGCCATGCCCCTGTGGTATAAATGAGAGGCTGTAGATCAAAGTGGTGTCCTAGAGTCATATGACAGAATATTTCTCGACCTTCTGAAGTGAAGCTTGTGTGGCTTCCTGCTCCATCTCTTCGCTGCTGCTGCTGCTGTTTCTTCTTCTTCTCCTCCTCCTCCTCTCTCCTCTTCTTCTTCCTGCTCCTCTTCCTCTTCTTCTTCCTGTTCCTCTTCTTCTTCCTGTTCCTCTTCTTCTTCCTTCTCTTCCTCCTCTTCTTCCTCCTCTTCTTCTTCCCCTTCCTCCTCTTCTTCTTTTTCTTCTCTCTCTCTCTCTCTCATACACACACATAAACCCCAATTTCCCTGCCTTGAGAAATGACTAGAACCTCCAACTCCCTTCCAGGCCCATTCCCATATGCCTTAGTTTCCCCTCCATGTCTCATGACCACTTCAAACCCCTGCAGGAAGTGAAAGTCACAAGTGAGGGCAACAGTTTCTATTGGTTCTCTATCTCCTGCTCTTGGACACCCATGCCAGGCAGGCACATGGTGGCCAGAGAGCTGGGCTTCCTCCGCTGCAGATGGCGCCTCCTTCTTGCCCCTCTCTAGGTTCAGGTGGGCCTGTTCCTTTTTAAAAATTATTATTATTATTTTCATGTACCTAATTACCTCATACCTTTTTTTGTTCATTTGATTTTGTGGTCATGGAGATTAAACCCAGGGCCTCACACATCCAAGACAAGGGCTCTACCACTGAGCTATATCCCTAGCCCTTTTTAAATTTTGAGACCAGGTCTTGCTATATTGTCCAGGCTGGTCTTGAACTCCTGAGCTAAAATGACCCTCCTCCTTCAGCCTCCTGAGTAGCTAGGACTACAGATGAGTGCCATGGCAAATGGTGACGTGTTCCTTTTTGAACATGTACAGGAGCCAGGCTCCATGCAGGCCCTGCTAGTGACCCACAGTGGTACCTACTTCACCCCATGAAGCTCTCTGCTGTTTCTTTCAAATTTCAGGAGCTGTTAAATCTTGGGTTTATTGCCCATCTTAGTTTACAGTCTACCTGTGATCTTTGATTCCCAGAATGGGCTTCTTTTGATAAATTTCCCCTTCTCCCTCCCTCTTTCCCCCTCTCTGGGAACCCATTCTGATGCATTTAAGGTGTAGCCTTTTGTTTGTGTGGGCATTTGTATCGTATGTGTCCCCTTTCTGTGTGCAGCTGTGACTGGGCACATTTAGAACGGGGCCACCAGAGCTTATCCTGTTCCTCTCCTTTCCACTCTGTATGATGTCATTAAGATTGATGAGTGTGTGATTGGTCTCTGCTTCTAGTCACTGCCCTGTCCTACACAGAATGCGGCAGCTGCTTTTCATTTGTCCACTCCCCAGTGAAGGACATGAATGTGGCCTCCAGCTCCCGTGACCACAATTAGTACAGCAGCGAGCCTCTTTAGATGGGTCCCCATGTGGAGTTCCGGGAGTATTTCTTTGGGATGTATATAGCCAAGAGCTGAATTGCTGGGTCAGAGGGTCTGTGCATCCTTAAAGTTGTGTTTTGTTTTGTTTTATTTGGTTTTGTGGTACTGAGAATGGAACCCAGGCCCTTCACATGAAGCTACATCCCCAGGCCTTTTTATTTCGAGACATGATCTCACTAAGTTGCCCAGGGTGGAATCAAACTCGGGATCCTCCTCCCTCAACCTCCTGAGTAGCTGGGATTACAAGTATGTGCCATTTGCTCAGCTCATTGTCAGATGTTTTGTTTTGTTGCTTTTTGAGACAGGGTCTTGCTGTATTATTCAGGCTGGCCTCAGACTTGAACTCACAACAATCTCCTGCCTCAGCTTCCCAAGTGCCGGGATTACAGGCATGCACCACCATGCCTGGTTTTCTCAGGTGTTTTAAATGATGCCAGATTGTTTTCCAGAGTGGCTTTTCCAAGCCGTATTCCCACTGGTCTTGCTTGATCAATGCTTGGCATTTTCCAGCTTTCTGGATTTTGCTAGTTGAACAGTCAAGTGTTGGCTTGCTGTCTTAATTTTGGAGGTCATGTCTTAATACCACTCACCAGATATAGCACTTGAGGAAGTTATGGCAACCCAGCGGGGCGGCCACTATGCCAACCAAATACAGTAGGTTCTACAGTGCAGAGAGGCTGAATGACTTACATGAGGTCACATAGCGTGGGATGGGCATTTGAATTGAGAGTCCACACTCTTAACCACCGTCCTATTACTAGCACTGTTCATCTCTCTTCTAAAAGTGCCACTTGGGTCAACATTGTAAGTTCTTGACAGGGACTGTGCTTTGAGCCCCTTTGGGGGACCTGGGGAACTGACTTCCTGTGGGGCCTACTCAGGAAATCACTGCTTCACAGGTTTGGAGGGGACCCCAAATGTGTCTCCTAGGGTTTACCTGGAGGGTCACAGGGTACAAGAGGAAAAGGGGAACTTTTGTGATCTATTGTCCCCACTCAGATGCTGTGTAGGGGTGGTCATGGTAGACAAGCATCCCTGGGCCCCTGGCTTCCCATCCCCATTTGGGACCTAGAAGTGTCTTGTCATTAGGTCAGGGAGCAGAGTGGTCTTGGGAAGGAGGTTGTGGGGAAAGAAAAGGGGAAGACTGAAAGCAGTGAGGAATCAGAACCCCGAAATTCCTTAGCTGAAGGGGCTCTGCACCCAAGTAGTGAAACTGAGGCTCAGAAGGGTAAAAAAATGTGCTCAGAGTCACAGGTAGAGCTGGGACCCAAACATGTCTGGACACAAAGTTTGGAGCTTTTCCATTAATCCCTCAGTAGAAGTTAATTGTCAACAAGTGAGGTGGTACTTCTCATGCTCAGTGAGAGCAATGCTGGGAAGTCTGGGGGTAGCAAAGAGCCCCTTTCTCTATCATTTCCTCCTTAGGTCATGAATATACTACGCCCCTTTTCTGTGAAGAAAGTATCTGATCAACCAAGCCTAACCTCAGAACCATTCTCTGCAAAATAGATAAACTAATATAAATCTTCCAGAGTTCTTGGGACAAGTGAAATAAAATAGTAAATGCAGAGCCCCCAGCTCAGTCCCAGACCCTGTCCCTAGAGAGGACATGTTGTGTTGGTGCACAGAAGAGCCTGGTGAGTGGATCCAGTTTCTTAGGTCCAAGTTAGAACATCCAATTTCCCTCGAGGGAGACAGAGATGAATTTATGTTGCAGAAACCAAGTTAGTAATACAGTCTTTCAAAACCTGTGGTGTAGTGTGAAGTGGGGATAGAAGTGAACCTCCCCCACCCTGAAACGATTTTTGGTGGCAAAAAGATTAGGAACGTTTCCTCAAGTTGGACATGGAAAGTGGTGTCCCAGGGGGAAGGGTGGTTTCAAAGAGGACAGTCTAAAACTACTGCACATTTAGCAGAAAGACACAGGCCACTCCTCTGCCATACCCCACACAGCTCCACAAAAGGGGAAATTGTCTTGCTACCCATGCCTTCTCTCACTGGCCAAGAGCACCTCCCAAGGTGGCTCAAGCTGGTCAAAGAGGCAGAAGTTGAGGCTCTGGACCCAGACAGTTGGTTCCAGTCCCAACTCACTTCCTGTCTCTCTGAGCCTGTTTCTTCATGCAACAAATATGAATGCAAAGAGCTATGTATGAGTTAGACCAAACCATCGTGTCATTGATGCCTGAAATTCAGTAGGCATCTGTGAATTCTGTTGTCATGTCTATGGATGGAGAGAGCCTACTATGTACAGGAACACACTGGAGACTAGAGGTCAATGAGCCAAATGAAGAGGTTCCTACCCTTGTGGGGCCTTGGCTTGTGCTATCTGCCCTCGGCTGGGGCAGCTGAAGTGGGGTGATCAGTGTCATCTCTGCACCGGCCCCCTCTAGAACTACAGGTGGGGAAAGAGTCCAACTGAGGGCCCTTTGAAACACTTCCTAGACATGAACAGAAATAAGAAGTTTGGCTCTGGGGACATGGGTAAGTTCCAGGCTAAGATCCAAGTATGTCTTGGCATGGATGGGAGGCAACCCAACACTGAGGAGCAATTTGGTCTGGTGGCCTAGAGTCCTAGCTCTGATGCCCCCTAACATAACAAGCTTCCTTTGACTGTGGGCCTCTGTGAGGCTGGCATACCACACACAACTAACCTTGGCCTTCAGGTGGTCCTGTAAGGTGGACTTCATTCTCCAGATCTAACTATGGGAAAACTGATACTCAGAGAGGGCAAGTTACTTGACTAAAGTCTCACAGCCAGGATTCAAATTCAAGCTCCTCTCTCTTTCATGCTGAGCACATCCGAGGTGCTGAAACAGCACCTCTACTCTCTTTCTTTGGCCCCCCTTCACCCCAGCACTTATGGCCAGGAGCTGTTGTGGGTGTTAACTCTCTGCACTTCCCAACTTCCCAAGGGAAGACGCCTGGGTATGTCTTCCCTTCCAGGCAGTGGACAGTGTGCCGCCATGGAGCTGGGGCCTCTGGAAGGTGGGTACCTGGAGCTTCTTAACAGCGACGTTGACCCCTTGCACCTCTACCACGTCTATGACCCGATAGACTTGGCGAGAGAAGAAGAGATCGAGCTCTGCTCAGGTAGGCGCCCCTCCCTCTGGCCTCTGCCGCCCCTCCCCACCCTCAGAGGGCCGCAGACAGCACGAGGGAAGTACTGGCCACTGAGCTCTGGTCAGCACCACGGACAGCTCCTACGGCAGCTCCTTGCTATCCTCCTCCTAGTCTCCCTGCTCTCCACACGCTCTCCCTCCTTCCCACCAGCCCTCTTCCCAGATCTTTCCTGCTTCATACAAGGAACGTTTCCTCCCAGAACCTGACACGGACAACATCAACTGTGACCAGTTCAGCAGCCTGCTGTGTGACATGGAAGGGGATGAAGAGACCAGAGAGGCCTACGCCAACATTGGTGAGGGAAACAGACCCTTCGCTAATGACCACTGGCAGTCTCCCTTCACTCCCTCAGCCTCCATTTCTATACCTTTTCCTGTCCTTTGCTCTTCTTTCTTTCCTTCCCACAAAGCTCACACCATACGCTCCTTTTCTTCCCCAGCTCCTTAGCCAAACTGTCCTGGTATTTGGTGCTCTTAGCATGTTAATTGCTACAAGGTATTGTTGCACTGAGTGCTTTGGACAACAAGGGAAGCCAGTGCTATTCAAATCTCCCCTTTACAGATGAGGAAATTGAGGTTTAGAGAGATGGATCATTACAGATGGTAAGGGGCAGGTCTGAATCATAACCTGGCTCTTCCTCATTTCACCCCCCCACCCCATTTTTAGTGCTGTATATGGAACTCAGGGCCTTGTGCATGCTAAGCAAGTGCTCTACTACTAAGCTACATCCCCTGCCCCAAAGTCCACATAGAAAAGGAAAGTGGCTGAGGTTGGGAGATTTGTTAAGACTTGGTGTGCAGCTTTAAAAAGAGGTACAGATTTCAGACAATGGCAGAACTCTTTGAGGAGAGGTGCTGGTGGTGTTGGTGTTGCTGCTGCTGCTGCTGTTGACTTTTGAGGAGACAGGGATGGGGGACCCCTCTCCCTAGCCCACAGGACCACCACTATCTCATTAGAGCTCTTGTTGAATTAGAAAAAGGTGCTCCTTCTTCTAGAAGATGTAGTCTCTACCTGCAAGTAACAGCTTGGTTAGCAAAGAGCAGTTTAGATTTCTGTCCCAATTTGCCCTCTTGGCAGGGCAACTTTGTGCGGTGAACAACCTGCACAACTGTTCTTAAGGGCTCTTTTCGTGGCAACCTAGGATCCACATCACTTAGAAGGTCTGTGCTTGGCATGAATGTGGCCAATTTTCCCCTTATGACAGTTAATCCAACATCCCTCAATGGCAGAAATGGAGAGGAGCAGGAACTATGTGTTCAGAAATTACAGAACTGAAAGACTGCCTGGTTCCTTCCCTTGCTGGGAATTTACTTGGGGGAAGCCAAATGTTTAGATCATTCACATTTCCTCACCACTGGAGGCAGTAATTAAGGATCTAAGTATCGCTTAGGATTGTGGGCTTTTTTTTTTTTTCTTTTCTCTCTTTTGGGACACCTCTAGAGGAAGTGGAAGGTGCTGAACTGCTGAGAGAGTACCCTCCCCACACTGTCCCTCAAGTCCCTGGGTTTCTCCCATGCATCTAGAAGGCTAAGCCCTTGCCTGGCAAGCAGTCAGTGTGGCAGCCGGATCCATCATTATCTCAGCTTCCATATGTGCACGTGGGGGTCGCAACCCCCCCATCTGTAGATGGTTTTAAGGACTGCGGGTAAAGCACTTAGCAACAGAATTTGCATGGAGCAAGCCCCCAATAGGTGTTGGGTACCACACTGCAGCCTTCATCACTGCCACCCCCACCCCCACACTGGCACCACCATCCCTCAGCTCACAGATCTTCCACAGCTTCTGACTACTTTTTGTTAAGACCAAGTCCTAGCTTTCCACAACATGAAGCTTCTATGAAGTCGCTGATTCCTCAAGCCCTGAGCACCTTTCCTCACTCTGCCCCACCATTTAGAAGGCCTTCCACTCTCCCCCTCGCAATGCTGCCCCTTCTGTCCAGGCCTGGCTCCAGGGTCCCTTCCTCTGGGAGGCCCTCTCTGACTGCTCCAACCCATTCTACTCTCTTTCCTCTGACTTTCTGCCATGACAGGTCTCTTCCCTCTGGCTCTAAGTCATGTGTCATTTCATATAATCAACCACATTTATGGAATGTCAACTGGGTAGGTACTGGCCACTGTGCTGAATGCTTTAAATGCAGAGCTTCTAATCATTGCTATCCATCCCTGGGTAGTAAGCATTATCTGTTTTCTTTATACCAATTAGAAACTGGGGTCCCAGAGAGGTCGAGTAACTGATCCAAGGCTGCCGGTCTAGGAGTGGAGAATGAGGTAGAATCTGAACTTAAACTCCATGCCCACTCTACTGCTCTGCCTTGTACTACTTGAGGGAGTAGAAAGTTTTCATGGACATATCCCTCACCCCTTCCATTAGCTTCCATCACACTAAATGCGCTTAAAGAGTCATCTTTCATTTATTCATTTGCTCATTTATACAGTCAGCAATACTTGTTGAGCTCCTACTGTTTGCCGGGCCCAGCCTACAGCAGGCCTTTGCTAACCCTTGCTGATTGTGCTTTTCTTTGACTGGTCAGCGGAACTGGACCAGTATGTGTTCCAGGATGCCCAAATGGAGGGCCCAAGCAAGGACATCTTCAGTAAGTCGGGTTGGGGGTCTCTGCCTGCATTCCCTTCCTTGCTCTGCGAGTATCATCACCCTGGTGACCACCCTCCGTCCCCAGTGTAGGAACAATCCGGGCTTGCCTGGGCCACCACTGATTATGAGAGTTGGTCTCTGGTTTTTCTCCAAAGTAGAGCACATAGGATTGGAAGAAGTGATCAGTGAGAGCGTGGAGATGCTGGAGGAAGCAGCGCAGAGAAATCAGAAAAGATGTGAGTAAGCCCCGCCCTTGCTTGAGGCCTGACCCTTTCTCAGCTCTAAAGCCTGCTATGGCTTCCAGCTGTATCCCTTGTTAAGTCCTGCCCACCTCACCTGACTCCAGGGGCCCCTGCTACCTCTCCTCACCACTACTCCCTGGTGACCCAGGGAGGAAAGACACAGCCCAGGAGCAGATTGCCACTCTCCAGATGGGGTTCTGCCCCTGTCTTTTTTGATAACCATTCCTAAAATGCTCCTTCATTCTGGCTTCTCTTCTCCTCTACATGGTCACCCTGGTATTTGAGGGAGGTCTCTTCAAGCACAGGTCCTAGCCTCAGCAAGAACTGGGTTAGAATCCTGGATCTGTTATGTATGGTCTGTGTGACCTTGGCCAGGTAACCACACCTCTCTGAGCCTCCTACCCAGTCTCCTTCCCTCCTCTGTGCTCACCTGGCAGCTGACAGGAACCTTCAAATGCAGATCGGGCCTTGCTAATCCTCCAGTTACTACACAGTACTTTCTGTGCACTACCTTATCTGGCTCCTCCCCCTCTCCTAATTTCCCTTCCCTTCCCTCCCTGTCCCCTCCTGTCCCTTCCTCTCCCTTCCTCTCCCTTCCTTTCCCGTCCCTTCGCCCCTTCGTCCCTTCTTTTCCCTTCCTTTCTTTCCCTCTCTCCTCTCTTCCTTTCCTTCTTTTCTTCCTCACTTTTTTGTTTTCTTTCCTTTCTCGCTCCACTTTTCCTTCTCTTCCTCCCTCCTTCCCTCTCGTTCTTTCTTTCCATTTTCATCCAATAGATATTTTCCACAACATTTTATTATGAAAAATTTCAACATACAGTAAGGGCAAAGAAATCATATCATGAACACCTGGATACCCATTGCTTGGATTCTACAATAATCACTGGGCCATGTTGCCTTATCACCTCTCTCTTGTCCGTCATTCCACTACCCATCTGCATCTACCACCTGACTTCTGCTACATGGCAGTACATGTACCCGTACATGTACGAGTGACTTCTGGTACATGACAAAGTACACTGCAGAGCCCAGCACACTTTCCCAGGTGCACTTCAGCATCCTGCCCTCTTTCAGGGCTGCCCACTCTGCTACTGGGCAGGTGACCTCAGCCGGCCCCTTTCTGAGGGACTTGGGCTCTCATCCTTGATGTGTGAAATCCTCCCCGAGTCCCATTGTACTCCCACTACTTTGGGAGCACAAATCCGGGGAGTACCGATCAGGCAAACCTCTACCCCGATTCACAGAGGAGGGTCGAGGACTGGGTTACACAGGCGCAAGCTGGGGAGGGATTCCAGAGCAGGCTGTGTGGTTGTTGTCTTTTGAGCTCAAGCCAGGGAGGACCTGGGGCCAGCACAGTCAGAGGAAGGTGGGGGAACAAGGCCCTCAAGGCCCTTCCCAGCTACTAAAGTGAGGCCATGAGGCCTCCAGGGATCCGCCTCCCCACACCAGGGCCACCTTTCCCTGGGGCCGCTGCGTACCATGTTCTCTCTGCAGCTTTCCCAGAGGAGCAGCCCACGGACCTGAAGCACAGGAAGCTAGGTGAGCAGGGCAGGTGGGTCTGGGAGATCCCAAGGCCGGGGAGCGGGGTCTCCTCAGGTGCCCACATAAACCAGTCTTGAAAGCCTGGGCTCAGAGAGGAAAAGTCACCTGCCTAAGGTCACATGGCCAGTGAGAGCGGGTGTGGGACTCAAACGAAGACCCCAGTAGCCAAGCCCATGCTCTGCTATGTGAGGGATTCTGGGAAACTTTGTTTCTCCCACTAAGCCTCTCCCCTAACAGCCTCCTTCTTAACTCCTTCAAGGCAGAGCTGAAACCCACCTCACCTTGCCCAAAACTCACCATCTCCCACCAAGGGCTTCCTCTTCTCTTCTCCCCCTCCTCAGCCCAGGTGTTATTGAAAAGGAGGGGACCAGTATGGAGTGGAGAACAGACTGGAGAATGGAAGGCTTCTGGTCTGGGGGAGTAGGCCTAGTCTCTGTCCTCAGAAAGTTCTCATCTGATGGCAGACACAGGGATCCTGCCCACAAGGCCCCTAGGACAGTGGGGAAGTAGCCTCCATCCTCAGGGAGCCACCTATCTTGGGGGTGGGCACCATCAGTCTGATGGCAGAGGCAGGAGCTCTGCCTAAGAAGACCCAGCCTGCTGCATGGCCCTGTTCTCAGGGAGCTGCCAATCTGATGAGGGAGACCCACCCCTCCCATCCTGGGAGACATCAGCCCCTCCCCTTCTGATGGGGGGTGGTCACACAGTGAGCCCCCACCCTTCTTTGGGCAGAGCCCACAGCTGTCTGACAGGACCTTCAGGGTTGCCCTCTGGGATGTTCTGGGTCCAGTCATGAAGAGCAGCTGGGTGCGGCCTGCACAGAGCAGTCACCCATCAGCCCCACTGCGGCTGGCACTGAGCAGGGAACAGGCATTTCCTGTAAGTGCCAGGAGCCCTCCTGACCTGAGAAGGCCCTCCCATCCTCTAATACAGCACCCTTCCCCACAGCTGAGCCCTTTGCTGGGCCCATAGTGACTGGCAGCTTCCTGGTGGGACCAGCAAGCAACTCCTCCCTGCTGTCCTGCCCACCATCGCAGGCTATAGTCGACCAGAGGCCAGACCCTGGCCAGATCCGACTAGAGGAAGCCATGCAGCTGCCTGGTAGGTGCCAGGTCCTGGAGAGGGCGGGCTTCCTCCCTCCTGGGAGTTGGCATTAGGCAGGGACTGCCAGGAACAGTCCGGGTGGCTACTTTGGGGAGTTCGCCCACCGGCTCTGCTCTGTCACCTCCTCTTCCTGAAGCCCCCTGTCTCTCCCACTCACCCTGCTAGGTGCTGGGGACACCACGGTGGGCTGCTACCCTTGGGGAATTAGAGCCCTGTGTGGGAGTCAGATGTTAACCCCATAGTCACAACCCAGAGTCACAGAGACTGTGAAGATCCCACCTCCCTGCTTTGCCTCTTGCAGGGGACCTGTCCACATCCCTGGTGAGCTGCGTGAGTCTCCCTGCTGGACCCATTCAGTTCATCTCCACGCTCCCCACCATGCCGCATGGACTCTGGCAGGTCTCAGGAGCAGGCACAGGGCTCTCTAGTATATTTATCTTCCACGGTGAGTGTGTGAGGTCTGCCCCCTCAACCCTCCCTCCTACCTGACACACTCCCTGACCTGGTCCTTCTGACCTCAGGCATTTGGCAACTGTGGCATAGCACCTTCTCATGATCCCCCTCCCCACCTTTCCACCCTTCCATTCTTCTTTCTGTCCCTCCTTCCTCCCTCTCCCTTTCCTTTCCTTTTCTCTTATGCTCTTTTTATGGTGCTGGGATGGAACTCAGGGCCTGTGCATGCTAGGCAAGTGTTCTGCCACAAAGCTACAACCCCAGCCAGCCCCCAGCACACCTCCCTTTATTTCCACTTCTCAAATGTCAAAGCAGGGGAGTACAGCTCCCTGAGGTAGTCTGGATGTGTGACCAAGAGTGGCTGTACAGCCTCCCATATGTCACTTCCACATGACTCTTAGTTTTCCCTCTTTTTTAAACTTTATTTTTAAGTCATGACATGAATACATGCTCACTAATGAGCCAAATAAGAGATGCTTGCAATAGTTTGCTGAGTGTCTCCTCCCTTCTAAGTGTGTTGATGTGAAAAGTTTGGTTTATGTCCTCACCCAGCTTTCTCAGATTTGTCTTGTTTCCTGATCAGCAAAATGATTCTGCTGACCCCCATGCTGAGAGGGTTGTAGATAGGCCCAGGGACAGCATGCCGGGGCTCTCAAGGATGAAGCAGGAGGATGCTTCCACTCAACTCAAGGGCAATATTTGCTGGTTGCCAGTTTCTGTATAATGCACTGCTGCCCCAGAAGCAAGAAGTTCCTGACATCCAGGAAAACAAGTACTGACCACACGGTGATTAGAATGCTATAGCAGCACCTGTCTCAAGTTCCTTGGCTGATTGCCTCCATTGCACTGCTGGGAAAACCAAGGCTCTGGGGCCTCTGGGAGTTCCAGAGTGCTTTCCTCAGTTTCATCCTGAAACACCTTCCCTTGGAAGGTCTCTCTCCTCTCTGCAGCCTTGCTGAGCTCCACAGCTTGATCTGCAGTTGAGTTGATCGGGTGGATCCCTGGGTGGAAACTAACTGTTCTCACACCCCTCTCTACTTGCAATATAGGTGAAATGCTCCAGGCCAGCCACGCTGTCCCTCCCAGTGGCCCTTCTGTCCACAGCCTCCCAAAGTCCCCAGACCGGCCTGGCTCCACCAGCCCCTTTGCTCCCTCTGCAGCTGATTTGCCCAGTATGCCTGAACCGGCCCTGACCTCCCGCACAGATGTGACAGGTAAGGACTGCCAGGACTTGTGCACATACCTGGAAGCAGGATGAGGTCCACAGTCAGAGCCACCTGTGGGGACAGGCAGGTCATGTGCATGAGCTAAACAGGTCAGGAGGGAGAGTGTGCAGAGAGTCAAGGGTACAACTGAAATTCTGATTTTTACATGGATACCATTATTTTTAAAACATTGATTAAAAAAACAAAACTGAAAGGACAAGCCAGGCACGGTGGCACACACCTGTAATCCCTGCACTCAAGAGAATTATTGTGCATTCACGGCCAGCCTAGGCTACATAGTGAGTTCAAGGCCAGCCTGGAATAGCGAGACTCTGTCTTAAAAAAAAAAAAAAGAAAGAAAGGAAGAAAGAAAGAAAGAAGAAAGAAAGAAAGAAAGAACAAAAGAAAGAAAGAAAGAAATACAGCCTCAGGTACACCTTCTAATCTTGAGATTCAGCTGTTTTTGTGCCTTATCCTGTGTGAGTTTTGCCCTCCGGATCTGAGGACTGGCTGGCCCAGAGGACGGATATCCCTGGGCACTCCCCAGACCCTAACTCGTCACTGGCTTCTCCACCTGCAGAGGAGGAAACATCTCCTTCCCTATGCCAGGCAGCTGCAGAGGATGCTACCCAGCTTCCCAAATGGCCTGGTGAGTGGCAGCCAAATTTGTCCTGGGTACTAGACACAGAAGCCCAAATCTGGCTTCAGTTTACTCATGCAATGCTTATTTGGTCCCTTATGTGTTACCTTCTCATTCATTCACTCATTCACTCATGTCATGCCAGTGTTGACTCTGCCATTCACTTGCATGACATGTACTGAGGCTCTACTCCCAATGAGCCCCAGTCCCTGAGAGCCATCTGGTGTGGTTGTAGACAGCTCAATTGCAAGGCTGAGAGGATGCAGGAGGGGAGAGTGGGTGATGGAGAGAGGGGAGCAAGGAAGAAGCCAATGGGTGTGACTGATGCAAGGTGGGAATAAAGGAGTGAATAAAGGACTTTGTTAATTACTAAGTGCTTAAATTACAAACAACACGAGCTTATATTAGACCACTGAAGGCTCACACAGCCCTAATATCACCCTCATTTTACAGCAAAGAATATTAAGGCACAGTGGACTATATAATGTACACTATATAATGTACTAAAGATTATACCACGTGGTACAGCTAGGATTCAAATCCAGCATCCAGGTTCCACTGTCTTAACTCTTAAACCTCCTCCTCCCTCGTCCTGCATGATGGCTGAGTGATCAAAGGTTAGGGAATAAAGGAGGAATAAGAAAAGGTATAAAATGAAGCTGGGTATAGTAGTGTATGCCTGTAATCCCAACACTCTGGGAGGCTGAGGCAGGAGGATGGCAAGTTCAAGCCCAGCCTAGACAGTTCAGTGGCTCAGTGAGACTCTGTCTCGAAATAAAAAATAAAAAGGGCTGGGCATATGGCTCAGTGGGAAGACTCTGGGTTCAATCCCCAGTACTACAAGAAAAAAAGGGGTGGGGTAAAAGAATCAATAAGCAAACTAGTGAGATGGCAAGTAAACCAGTGGGTGTGGGTGGGAATGACAGAATGAGTGTCTAGAAACAGGTGAGGCAGTCGATGAAGGTGGGATGGAGAAGAAAGTGGTAAGGGTGCCCCGTCCTGCCACCTACGTCCCCACCCAGATGCAGCCCAACACACCCTTGCCTTTGCAGAGACGGTGAGGCGGTTCTACCACTCGCTGCAGGACTGGCACAGGGCAGAGCCCACAGGCCCAGAGGGCATAATGGTGGAGGTGGACCTGCTGAGGGCCCGGCTGGAGAAGGGCAGCCACAAGAGCCAGGAGAGGGAACTGGCTACCATGGACTGGGCTGAGAGACAGCCAGCTGGCCGCGGACTGGCCGAGGTGCTGCTGGCTGCCAGCGACCGCCGGGGACCACAAGAGACCCAAGTGATCGCCGTGCTGGGCAAGGCCGGGCAGGGGAAGAGTCACTGGGCGCGGGCAGTGGGCCGGGCCTGGGCCTGTGGTCAGCTTCCACAGTATGACTTCGTCTTCTACGTGCCTTGCTACTGCTTGGACCACCCAGGGGATACCTACCACCTGCGGGATCTCCTCTGTGCTCCAGGCCCACAGATGCCAGCCATGGATGATGAGGTCTTCAGCCACGTCTCCAGGAGGCCTGACCGCGTCCTGCTCATCCTGGATGCCTTTGAGGAGCTGGAAGCTCAGGATGGCTTGCTACATGGTGCTGGTGGGCCCACGTGCACAGAGCCCTGCTCCCTCCGGTGGCTGCTGGCCGGCCTCCTTCAGCGCAGGCTGATGCGAGGCTGCACCCTGCTCCTCACAGCCCAGCCCCGTGGCCGCCTGGCCCAGGTCCTGGGCAAGGCAGATGCCCTGTTCGAGGTGGCCGGCTTTTCCTCTGAGCAGGCCCAGACATACATAAGGCGCTACTTCGAGGGCTCGGAGCACCAAGAGCAAGCCCTGATGCTCCTTCAGGACCAGCAGTTTCTCCTCAGTCACAGCCACAGCCCTGCTGTGTGCCAGGCAGTGTGCCAGCTCTTGGAGACCTTGTTGCAGCAAGGTGAAGAGGCTGAGCTGCCCTCCACACTCACAGGACTCTATGTTGGCCTGCTGGGCCCAGTGGCCCGGGACAGCCCCGCAGGGGCCCTGGCAGGCCTGGCCAAGATGGCCTGGGAGCTGGGCCGTAGACACCAAAGTACCCTGCGAGAGGGCCAGTTCCCGTCGGAGCAGGTGAGGACCTGGGCTGTGGCCAAAGGCTTAGTGCAACCTGTAGCCCAACAGGTCCCGGGGGCCCTGGAGGCCGAGCTGGCCTTCTCCAGCTTCCTCCTGCAGTGCTTCCTGGGGGCCCTGTGGCTGGTTCTGAGCAGCGAAATCAAGGACAAGGAGCTGCCGCAGTTTTTGGCACTGACCCCAAGAAAAAAGAGGCCCTATGACAACTGGCTGGAGGGTGTGCCACGCTTTCTGTCTGGACTGATCTTCCAGCCCCGCGCTCACTGCCTGGGAGCCCTGGTTGGGTCTGCAGCAGCCGCCTCGGCAGACAGGAAGCAGAAAGTGCTCACCAGATACCTGAAGCGCCTGCAGCCCGGGGCGCTGCGGGCTGGGCGGCTGCTGGAGCTGCTGCACTGCGCACATGAGACCCGAGAGGCTGGGATCTGGACGCACGTGGCGCAGGAGCTGCCCGCGTGCCTCTCTTTCCTGGGCACGCGGCTCACGCCGCCTGACGCCCACGTGCTGGGCCAGGCCTTGCAGGCGGCCGGCCGCAGCTTCTCCCTGGACCTCCGCGGCACGGGCATCGACCCCTCTGGCCTCGCGAGCCTCGTGGGACTCAGCTGCGTCGTCCACTTCAGGTGAGGGCCGGGTATGGGAAGGGCCCCCTCTGCTGGCGTGGACGGTCGCTTTGCGTGATCTCACTTAACATGCACACAGCCGGCAGGGTGCTGGATTCCTCCTATGCTGAGGCTCAGAGAAGGGCAGCTGCTTAGCCCAAGCCACAGAGTCAGTGAAGGGCCGTGCTTTTCCACCAGCAAGTATCTGAAGGTCACCCTGTCACCTGGGCTCAAATTTGTTTTCTTTCCTCCATCTCCAATTAAAAATTAAAAATCTGTTTTCTCATGCTTAAAACCACAGCCTCCCCCTGCCCCACCTCTCTACTTCCTTTCTCTCCTTTCTTACGCCCCGCCCTCTGCTTTATATTCAGCCCCCAGAGCAATCTTCCCAGAACTTGAATTCGATCACATCCCACATCTGCCCACAACCCTTCCAGAGCACACCACCACCCTCACAATGAAGGCTAAATTCCTTCATTTGGCTCATCTGAGTCCTTCTACAATCAGCTTTAGCACTTTAATCTCCAGAGACTCACTCTCATATTTCTCTAAACATTTTATCTGAGCTGTAAGGTCTGACACAGTTGTGCCTAAAACTTAGCACCGAGCATTCTGGTAGCCAAAGCAAAAAGGGGATACAAAATCGGAGTGAAAGTTTCGAGAAGGGAGGAATCAGTAAAGGCCGCAGTGGTCATAGACAGTTTTCTGGAGGAGGCGGAGGCTGAGCTAAGGATGCAAAGTATCTGAGTAGGTAGGAGATTGCTTCATGGAGCTGCCCCTCCATTGCGGTCTAGCCCGGTCACTGTGCCTGGGTCTGAGACCCTCCCTCCACAGGGCAGCCTTGAGTGACACCATGGGGCTCTGGGAGTCCCTGCAGCAGCGTGGGGAGACCCAGCTACTCCAGGCAGCTGAGGAGAAGTTCACCATTGAGCCGTTTAAGGCCAAGTCCCTGAAGGACGTGGAAGACCTGGGCAACCTTGTGCAGACCCAGAGGTGAGAAGGAGATGGGGCGGAGGTCAAGTTTGCCAAGGGCTTTTCTATGCCTCTGCTCTTTTGAGATGCCATGGCTCCCCAGACCACTCCCCACAGTCGCCCCAGGCCCAGCCCCCACAACGTGATACTGCCCTGTTCAAAACCTGCCATCACGTACCCAGCTCTTTCTCAGCTAAAGCTGAGGAGAAACTCTTCTGGTAGGAGTTAACAAGGATGCCTTCAGCATCTAGGGACAAATGTGGCCCTCCAGCCACCCTCCAAGGCACCCAGGACCAGTGTCATCCCCATCTTATAGACAGCAGAGCCAAGGTGTAGGGACAGGAGGCAACCTGGCCACAGCAGATTGTCTGTCTCACGCATTCCTTGAGCTGTGTGCTGTGTGGGCTGGGTGCTGCGAGGGCCTACTCTGAGCCTATTCTCCACGAAACACACACTCCTGGTGTTTTCCTGCTTTCTTCTTTCCAGTGTTGGGGATGGAAGCCAGGGTCTTGCATGTGCTAGGCAGGTGCTCTGTCACAGAGCCACATCCCAGCCCAAGATTTTTCTTTGTAACGGAGGGGCCACCAGTAGCCCCGAGGAAGGTGATGGTCTCAGGGACCAGGGGCACTGGGGCAGGGATCGAGGGGCATGCAGGCAGGGGTCCAGGGACCGAGAGGCCTGTCACCCCTGCCATGGCCTACTCTCTCTAGGTTGAGAAGTGCCTCGGAAGACACAGCCTGGGAGCTCCCCGCTGTCCGCAACCTGAAGAAGCTGGAGCTTGCGTAAGTGATGGGGTAGAGTGTCTTGGAGAGCCCGGGTTTCCTCTCCAGCCTTCGCTGATCTTGGGCCAGCAGCAAGAACAGGGGTCCCTAAAACAGTTCTTTCTCTTGCACCCACTGCTTTTGAAACTAGCTTCCAGACAGTCTGGGCAAGTGTTGGAGTTGGCTTCTGGATTCAAAGGTAGCCCACCTACTTGCCGGTTAGCTTGTTCATTCCCATTCACTGAACTGGAACGGTGAGGCTTCCATCAGTCCATGGTGGGCTGACATAGTGAGCTCCCCTCTGAGGGAGGTTGGAGGGCTTCCTGGGGGAGGCGATGTCTAAACTGAAGTTTGAACAAAGACTAGGAATGAACCAAGTGGGCAGGTCATACAAGGGAGGCGAGTGGCTTGCTAGAATCATAACTCTGCCAGGGGCAAGAGAAGGACCCAATGTGCCCCAGCCCATGACCTCCCTGGGGAGATGCTACCATGTGCCCTGTGTGCCCGAGTGGACTCACTCCCATGGCCATCAGCTGAACTCCCCAGGGGATGCACAGCCTTGGCCACCACCCACGACACCCCAGGTTTCTGCCCCGGTGCTGGCGCCCAGCGCTGACTGCTTCACAGAATCACTGGTACAGTGATGGATAGAGTGAACAAGCCGACTTCCAGTTTGCCTGGGGCTGGTCTGGTGTTTAGCTCTACAAGTTTTGTATCCTGGTGAAGTCCTTGGACTCAGGGAAACTGAGACCAGTGGTCATGCTATGTGCGGCCAGGCCTGAGAGCCACCATCCTGGGCAGTGCTGCCAGGGGGACAGAAATGGAAGTGAAGCTGTGTCCAGGTCACTACACAGGGGCAGCCCACTAACACATGAGCCATAAGGAGCTGCCAGCATTCTTGTATTTAGATCTGTCTGCCAGAATCTAGCTTTCATTTGGCAAAGCACTTCTATTCATTATCCCAGGTGATCCTCTGGGGTGGGGGTTGTTATTGTATCATGGGGTTGCCCATTGTATAGATGGGGACACGGAGGCCCAGAGAGTTTAAATTGTTTCTCCAAAGTCAAAAGAGTCAGGTCAGTTTGGTTCTGAGCTCCAACCAAGGAACAAACTAAACTGGTATTCATCTAAAAATTAGCAAGAACTTGTTCAGCACCAACAGAGAATTCAGTACATTCTATGTATATATCATCTCATTCATTGAAAGGGCTGCTCTGGGAGATCACTCTCCCCATTTGACAGATGAGGAAACTGAGGGTCAGCAAGGTTAGGTGACCTGCCCACTGTCCCCCAGCTGATGACCCACAAGCTGTCAGCTCCCTTCATCACTGCCTACCTCCTAGCCCCAGTAAAAGCCAGACTACTCTTGTTTTGAAAAAAAGACAAGGTGCCAAATTTGTGCAGGGGTAAAAATATTGCCAAAAAGAGGAAATTTCTGAAGACGATCACTTCGGGCCCTTTCTGGCATGACTTATTTTCAGCTTAAAAAGCCCCTGGGTTGGGCTGGGAACTGCGCTCTGGGGAACAGCAGCCGTGGGGTAGAACAGCCCACCTCTGGGTGTGTGGCCACCTGGAGGCCGGAAGCCCCAAGAAGGTTCCGAGGAAGGAAGGAAGAAAGGACTATTTTGGGTGTGTGCTCTGGCCACCACTGTACCAGGCACCTGTCCGCCTCCTTTTCCTGTCACGTCAGGCTGCTCGAAACCCTGCAGCAACTGTGCACGTGCCGGGGCCTCCCTGATGCCGCTGGCTACTGCCTCACCCCTGGTACCTCCTGGGCCTTTCTGGCGCCTTCTCCTCTGCCACATTTGCCTCCCCACATGTGGGTTTGCAGCCTCAAAAGGCAGTATCCAGCCCCCAGGCCTCTGCCCTGGCAGTACCCCTTCCTCTACAGCCCACAGACTGGTTTCTGTCTAATCTTTTCTGATCTTCCTGTTTCAGGGGTGGGGGGCCCCTTTTTGAGCCCCACATTTAAGAATAACTTTTCAGCCATCACCACTGTATCTGTCTTTATCAATTATCATTGCTCATTGCAGATCACATGACGACTTCCTTGATTATCTGTCCCCCCTGAAACACCAGCTCCTCCAAAGCAGGGAAGTCCGTCTGCCTTGCTCATGGCTTTTCCTCTGGGCCTGGCAAAAAGGAGATAAGCAGTAAATAGTGGCTGATGGGTTCCTTAATCCTCCCAGCCACCTCTGAAGATCAGGGCTAAGTATTGAAGGAGACAACGATGAAGGGACTTGCCAAGGCCCCAGCAGATCCCCTTCCCACCTGGGGCCCTTCCCTGAGGCTTGTGGATCCCAGAGTTTGGGATTTCCTCGAGGAAATCATTTCAGAATGGTTGTCAGTGACCATGGGTGGGAACCACCCTTTAATTTTCAACATGTATGTTCGTGTAAACAAATAGTGAAAAATAATCACTGTTGGTGGCATAATTTTATCAAAGGATAATCATTTTAATATCAAAAAAGTTCAAAGGATATAATTTCAGTATAAAAGACAACTCTGTACAGAATACATTTAATGATTTTTTTTTTAACAAAACAATACAGCCCTCCATTGTCCTTATTTTTTTCATTCCCTTGAAGTGTACACACTCTAAATATCAATCCAGGCTGTGTGAACCTGCATGAGTTACTTACCCTCTCAGTGCCTCAGCTTTCCCATCTATAAAATGTGGAAGAGGAGTGTTTACCTCAGAGTCAGGAAGATTAAATATGGCCTAAGAGGACTGCGGGACCCAACATGGACCTAGTGTATAATCAGCGCTCCAAAATAAGGGGGTTCTTTTTGTTATTGAAATATAAAGACAGTAAGTAAGGCACATGGTATACTGCTGGTGGCGATCCTTGGCTGGTGTTCGGGGACCCCGTCACCAGGGGAGAGTGGGGAAGGGTGAGTGTGAGGACGTCAGCAGGAGTGAGAATGGGCTCTCCACTCAGAGATGAAAGCCAGGAAGCCGCCTGGCCTCATGGGGGCTCCTCGAGCTCTGCCCCCAGCAG
The DNA here is from genome assembly GCA_004026905.1 of Hystrix cristata. Taxonomy (NCBI): domain Eukaryota; kingdom Metazoa; phylum Chordata; class Mammalia; order Rodentia; family Hystricidae; genus Hystrix; species Hystrix cristata. Next base: position 88,973 of record PVJO010003059.1, read on the forward strand.
AAGGCGTGGAGGGCCACCGGGAGGGCTGGGGGAGGAAGAGACCTGGCTTCTGTGCCCACCCCACCGTGGGGCCAGAGGGAGGCCTGGGGACTGTCTTGATGTCGGACCCTGCCCTTTGCCCCTAGGTTGGGCCCCACGATGGGGCCCCAAGCTTTCCCCAGACTGGCAAGGATCCTGCCAGCCTTTTCCTCCCTTCAACATCTGGAGTAAGTATGTCCCGGGACCTCCTTCCACTGTGGCCCTGACAGCCTCAGAGCCCGTCTTGTCCCCAGGGCGAGTGCAAAGAGGAGACCTTCTCCTCTTCCCTGTCTCTCCCCAGCCGCTTCCTCAGCATGGCTCATGGGAGTGATGGAATGAGCCTGCTGCAGGGAAGGGACAGAGATGAGAATTCCCAGGAATAAAGACGTGGGATCCTTCGTGAGCTCTAAAACGATTTCCTACATGGCCTCACCTGACTTGCCACTCTTAGCAGCCCCACTGGGGAGGCCAAGGGGGCAAATCCCACTTTGTAATCAAGCTGCCAAGAGCTGAAGGGAGTGGTTTGAACTCTAGGGGCTCTTAAGAAGCCAAAACAGATTCTGATCCGTGAGGAGGCCCACTCTGTCACATGGCTGACCCTGGGTGCTGAAGGCTGCTTCTCACAGCTCAGGGTGGGCCGTCTGCTCCCTGTGCCACTAGGGCACATCCAGGGCTGGGGAACAGACGGGGAGGGAGGAGGACACTGGCTGATGGCCCTCATCTGATTCCACCTGCAGCCTGGACTCGCTGAGCGAGAACAAGATAGGGGACGAGGGTGTCTCGCAGCTTTTGGCCACCTTCCCTCAGCTGAAGGCTCTGGAGACACTCAAGTGAGTGATGGGGCTGCACTTCCCGTAGCTGTGTTGCCTACAGTCTAGTGGCTCATTCTGATTCTCATGCTCACTCATCCATTCAGTCCCTCACCCGCCCCTCAACTGCACACCCTTCAGGTCAACCATTCACTCATTTGCCCGGTCCATCAGTTCTTCATCCGCTGAGCCATTATTCATCCAACCACTTATTCTGTCATTTTTCGTCTAATCATCTGCTAATCCTGTCATTTACTAATTTAATCAACAACTATTTAAGGAATGTCTAATATCACAGACACCACGTACACCTTCAAACTGCAGCTTTAAATGAGACTAGTAAGTCGCCTGACTTCAGGGATCTTAGATTCTAGTGAGGAAAAACAATAAACCAGAAGCAAACGCATAAATAAATCTGCAGCTACAAAGTACACAGTAATAAAAGCAAAATTTAACAACAGAAAAGTATGTTGGGGAATTAGGAAAGAGAGAGAGGTTAGGTTTATTGGGAAAACGTTATTGTCAAAATGGCAACTTCTTTTTAACTGTTCTGGATTCTGGGATGTTGGAGATGGATAAACGCAGATGGATTGACTTTTTTTTTTTTTAACCAAATAAAGGTTATAAAATCTTTCCATACTTCCTCTCACAATCAAGGATGAGATGGCCAAATAATTCACCAGAATTCACTTAGCTATTTCCTTGATTGTAAAGTACTGATACTTCTCCAGTTTAGTGTTTTAGGTAACACTGCAAGCTAGATTTTCTTCCCCAAGTCCCCTCCTTCCTCCTTAAGTATTTATTGAGCTTGACTCAAACATACACAGCCCCACTCTGCAGAGTCCACCACCTAACTGAACAAATACCATGGGCAATCATTTAATTGCGGTGCTGATAAGTGGCCCAGAGGATGCTACAGAATCATAAATGGGTGGGGGAGGAGAGCCCCACCAACAGCTCACCCCATCATCCCACTCTGGGCATCACAGGACCCTCTTGTCAGCCGTTAGTGTTTCAGCCAAGGCACACTTGCAGTTCGTTACCCATGACTGTCCCGGGGTGGGCTGGCACCCACTGCGGCACGGGCTGCCCTGTGAGGACGTGGGTCTCCCAGGAGGGCGGACGGATGGACGCTGGCAGGGGAGGGGCCTGCACATGTGGTCCTGAGCCTCCCTTTGCCCTGTCCCCACAGCCTGTCCCAGAACAGCATCACGGACACAGGCGCCTGCAAGCTTGCTGAGGCCCTGCCCTCGCTCTCTGCATCCCTTCTCAGGCTCAGGTGAGTAGGGTTTCTGCACTGAGCAGGTGGGCTGGGGAGGCCTCTTGGGGAGCTGAGGGGGTTGACATCAGGACTCTGGAAGCAATTACTATGGGCCTTGAAAACAGGTGGGAAGGGGAGTGGTGTCTGTAGAATCCAGTGTGGACACAGATCCCTGGAGCTGGGTGTCACCACCGCCCTGAACAAGGAGATCAGCAGGACCCAGGGAAAGAAATCTGGGCAGATTCCTTACAGGTCCTGAGCTGCTGGTTTCTCATCTGGGAAATAGAAATATCCTGGTGGTCTCTGTGAAGCACTGGGTTCAATGCCTGACACTGGCCAGCAGTAGATACTCTACCCCGCCCCCCGCACCCCCCAGGAATGGCAGGACTAAGCTTGCTTTCTGGAAGGGTGTCACTGTGGTCGCTTGGGCAGCACAAACACTAAGACTGGGAGGATGTCACTCACATACCAGTCAGGGCCTATACTGCTACCTCCTGGTCGGCCTCAGCATAGCACGTACCAGAGAGCAGCAAGACGAGTAGGCGAGTAGGCAAGTGTTCAGCTCAGCACCCCCAGCTCTCCTATCCAGCAGCCTGGGAGGAACTTCCCTCCCCTTTCCCAACCCTCCCCACTTCCCAAGGCCAGCTCCAGTCAGATTCCAAGAAAGGTGGCGTCTGTCCCTCTCTGTCGTACGTTCATTCATGGGTCCTTCCAGCCAGGACCGCGGGGTGCAGCGGCACAGGTTATGCACTGTACCACTCATAGTATGTGTGACCGTACTCACCCCCTGAGGGCTGTCCCGGCTGTGATATTCTCTAACATGAACCCTGGGCCAGAACCTGTACTGGGAATGATAGATACAACTACGAACAAGACGCATGTTCTTGCTTTCAAGTTTCTTGCCCAATTAGCAAGTAAGCACAGACATAAATAAAGTATTTTGAAATAGTGATCTATGCTGGAAAGAAACTACGGTAGCCCTGGAGAGTGCAATAGGGAGGACTGACCAGTTCACTGGGGTGGTCAGGGCAGCTGGAGGAAGTAGCCCTATGGGAAGTTCCGGAGGAAAAGCAGTGCAGCAAGCAGGAACAGCAGGTGCAAAGGCCCTGAGGTGGGAGTGGTTGCCATGGGCATAGTGCATGAAGGACAGATGACGGAGGAGAGATCACTGAAGTCCAGATCAGGCAGGGGGTGCTTGGATGTCAGGCAGAGGCATTCCCGGCTTTTGCCCGGTGAAAGAGAAGTAGGAGGGGGTGTGTGAGGTGCTATCTGGTCTGATGTACACATTAAGAAATATCAGGCTGGGGTGTGGTTCAGTGATAGAACACTTGCCTGGAGTGTGCCAGGTCCTGGGTTCTATCCTAGCACCACAAAAAAGGAAAGAAAAAAAAAAAAGAAGCCTCATATTTCATAGACTAAATTGCCATCCACATTAAGACACTATTAAAAGGACAAAATGCTGCTGATTAAACTGTGACACTCTGTCAGTCAAAAGTCACACCCTAGGGGCTGGGGATTTAGCTCAGTGGTTAGAGTGCTTGCTTTGCAAGCACAAGGCCCTGAGTTTGATCCCCTTCTCAAAAAAAAAAAAAGAAAAGTCACACCCTGATCTCGATGATATTCAGATGTGGACATGATGTGAGGACCCTTCTGTCTGCAGAGAGGAGGAAAGGCCTCCCAGGTTCCAAAACCCACCCCAGGGGAGGCTGCCCAACCTGCTTGCCGCCTGCCCATCCACAGTGTGGGCTGGAGCCTGAATTCTCCGCACCACTGCAGCCCTGCTGAGCAGCTCCCAGGCTGAGTCACGCAAGGTGGCGGGAACTGGTGGCAGCAGCACTCAGCCTGCTGAGAGGATGCCTGGGGCCCCGTGCTGCGTGCTGTGCTTCTGCTGTGCACGGTAGCCCCAAACCGAGCTGGCCCAGGGACTCTGAGCTTTTCTCTTCCTGCCACCAGTGCTGGTCACACCTTCTGCAGGCACACAGGGAGGGTGACAGTTACTCCTGTGAGAGTCATAACCATAGTTCACAGTTCGTTCCACCTACCAGCATGAACTCTTGCTCTTCCCCATAGTTATTCGATTGTGACCATTGTACAGATGAGCAGACTGTCTCAGGGGAGTTTAAGTAACTTACCCAGGACTCCACAGGCAGCAGGAGGCATAGCTAGGATTTGACCCCAGGAAGTCATTTCTCCTGAGAGTTTCTACACTCTCAGCCAGGAAGTGACTTCCTTTTAGTCCTGCCGCTCCTCTGAACCCGCTGTGTGACCACAGAGAAGCAGCCTTAACTCTCAGGGCCTTGGTTTGCCCCTCTATAAAATGGGACAACAATTGCAGTTAAATGTGGATTCTGGGGGGCCCTGACCCTTCTTCAGCACCCGCAAAAGATCTTACCTGACCTCTGTCTCTGGCAGCTTGTACAACAACTGCATTTGTGACATGGGCGCCGAGAGCCTGGCACGTGCACTCCCAGAGATGGGGTCCCTGCGAGTGATGGAGTGAGTGTGGGCTGAGTCTGGGCAGCAGGGATGGGAGGGTGCCATGGGAAGGGCTTGTTCTGGGGCTGGACAGTCCCCAGGGCCAGGCCTCAGAATGAGTTTCTCTCCCTAGTGTCCAGTACAACAAGTTCACGGCCGTGGGTGCCCAAAAGCTGGCTGCCAGCCTGCGGAAGTGCCCTCTTGTGGAGACCCTGGCGTAAGTCTCCGCAGCCAGTGTGGTTGTTCAGTGTGTGCCCCAGAGCTCAAACTACTCTTCCCACACCAATGTGTGGCCTTGGGCGGGCAGGCATATCATTCTTCTGGCTTCCACCATTTCATCTGTAAAATGGAGATGATTATAAGATCTCCCCTGGGAGGACTGGGAAGGTTTGAATTAGTTAAGTGTGTAAAGCTCCTAGAACATCAAAATGCTTAGTGACTGCTTCATCAGAGTGAACCATATAACTTGTCTACATTCACTATCCTTGACCCACAAAATTGGAATTTCAAATAGTTCGAACTTATTTCTTATTATAGCACCATGATATCTAATGCCCATTACTGGTACTTTATACCCTTTTAAAGTGTTTTCATCTACATAATTGCTGATGTCTTCTAAGATGGATAAAGTAGGTCTCATTAGACACATCTCAGCTCATAGATGAGGAGAATAAGGCACAGAGCAGAAACCAAAGGTTTTTGTTTTTTGTTTTTTGTTTTTGCTGTGCTAGGAATTGAACCTGGGTCCTTCGCACTGAGCTACATCCCTATCCTGTTTATAATTTTTAAATTTTGAGACAGGGTCTTGCTAAGTTGCCCAGGCTGGGCTCAAACTTGTGATTCTCCTGCCTCAGCTTCCCAGTGTGCTGAGATTCCAGGTGTGCACCACCATGCCTGGCTAGTAACCAACCTTTTTGAGGTCAGAAAAGCGTATCAGAGCTCCTAGGCCCCTCTTTCCCCAGGACCTCCCTCCCCCACATACACCAGTCTGTATTCTGCAGTCTGGGATGTCATCAGTGTTTTAGGTTGTGCAGGAAGAGGGATTTGAGGGACAGATTATACTGGGGGATCCCACCACCATCTCTCCTCTGGCCTGGCTGCTGAGTCCCACACCCCCCACAGGATGTGGACACCCACCATCCCATTTGGTGTCCAGGAGCACCTACATCAACTGGACCCCCGGATCAGCCTGCGATGACCCTGCTGTGCCCTGGATCAGTGACGGGTGAGCTCAGGTGTGGGGAGCAGGGACACTGGAGCCAGTGTCCTTAAGAAGGTGGGATCCATATAAAGAAGGCAGAGCCGTCAGGTGGGGCTGGGTGGACATCTCTGGGTCTGCACGTTGTCGGGGACTCCTGTCTCCACATTGGGCTCCCCGGAGGTGTCGGGGGCAGAGGACCCCTCTGTGGTCAAGACAGAGACCTGGGAAGCCTGAGCATTGGCAAGTCCTGCCTTTGGAACTTCTGAGCCTTTCTTGCTGTGGGCCGCCCTGATGCCCTGGATGTATCTTCCCAGGAACTCGCATCTCACTGGGAAGGGGACTGCCCCTCAGCTCTGTGCTCCCTCCATGTCCTCCCCTGATCTGTGCTGCAGTCCCCTCCAGCCCCTCCTCTATTCCCACAGTCTGCCCATGTGTCAAGGCTGCCCCTCCTAAAACTGCCCAGCTTACCTCGCCTCTCCTGACCCCCACAGCACACACTCTGAGGATACTGACCACGTGGGACCTTAGTCTGGGTACCTGTGGACAGAGCTCATTTCTGGCCTGCATCCCCTGTGGGTTCAGGGCTGGCACTGCCCTGCTCTTCGCGGACCCACGTCTTGCTCTGTGGGAAGACCTGGCCGAGCTTTGGGCTTGTTCAGCTGTTGGTGAGCCCCAGGACAGGTGTGGCCCACCCTGGAGGCACAAGGTGTTCCCCACAAACACTGTCAGACAGCTACCGCCAGGCCAGCATGGGGCTGCCACGTGTCACGTGTCTGCCTACTTGGGCCCTGGTCAGCCTGGCGAGAAGACTCTTCTCCATGCTGGTCCCAACCAGACCGCCTGGTAGGGCCTACCTGGCGCTCTGAAGATGCCCCTGGACAACCCTCAGTCCGTTGACCCTACAAACTGAGGGATTCTATGGCAGCTGCTATCTGTCTATGGCATTTACTGTTTGCACTAACTTTTGGCCAAGGTCAGAGCTGGCCCTGGCCAGAACTCTGGACCTCAGCTGAGACCAGTGAATGGTTACACTAAGGGCCGAGGGGCAGGGAGACAACCTGGCACGTCCCCTCCATGTCCCCCCCAATCTTTCTTCACTACATTTTAAACGTCACAGTCTCACAGCGAGGGCTGGGGTTTGGGTTTATACTGTGATTTCCACTTTGGGGACCTACTGTTCCGGTTATCCAATGCATAACAAGCCACTCCAAGGTGTAGTGGCTTGAAACAGCACAAACATCCACCAGCTCATATTCCTGTCACTGGGGCAGAGCTCGGCAGGGACAGCTCCCCTGTCCCCTTGGCATTACCTGGAGCAGCTCGAAGGCCAGGCCAGGTGATTGGAAGTCTCCTCCACCTGTGTGTCTGGTACCTGACGTGGGCTGCTGGCTGGGGCCTCAGGGGCTCTAAGGAGGAGCTGGCTGTAGACTTCTCCACGGGACTAATTTGAGCTTCCTCATAGCATGGTGCAGGATGGAAGGATAATCCCTCAGAGACAGACAGTCAGCAGAGACAGAGGAGAGACCACAAGGAACAGTTAGTGACTTCTTTAGAACCTAGCTTTAAACATCACGCAAAATTGTTTCTGCCATGTTCTTGGCCAGTGTGACAGGCATTACTTCTCTCCTACTCGCCCCACTGTGCACACATGCATGCACACATACATGGACACGCACACAGCGGACAATCCCCCTCGGGCCAAGTCCCATCTTTTCTGAAAAGATCTTGTTTGTGGCTTCCTGAGATTTGGTGGAAACTCGTTCTTCAGCAATCTGCGAGGGTGAAGCTGTAGGAAGAGGAACGGTGGCCGTCAGCACACCACGCTGTCCTGGGAGGTGCCTCTCAGCCAAGTTCGAACCCTCCCGTGACGGCAGGAGCCCTAGAGGCACTTGGCAGCTCCACTTTCTGCCCAGAGAGTCGCCAGCGCGACTGTTATTTTTCACTTAGGCCTGGCCAGCTGGTCAGAGGCCGACCTGTGGCTCGAGAGTCAGCTATTCAGCTGCAGCTCGCAGCCCTCAGGCCCACAGGTTCCCAAACCCTGCTCCTCTCCAGCAAAGTGCAAGTTGCAGTCAGGAGAGGCGAGGCTCAGCCGGGGCCTGGTGGGCCTGGTGGGCAGGCAGGCAGGTGGGCAGGCGCTCCCTGCAGAGGCGGAGCCTTCTCCGTTGGCCACTGCAGACGGTTTCGGGTGCTGCTCCCCAGGTTTGGGTGGTAAATAGCTTGGGAATCGCTGAGCAGGGGGTCCCTATATCCGCAGGCAGTGTGGATTCCACGGAACCCCCATTTGTGTGACCACAGTGGGGAGCACCAAGTGACTCTCTGACGCAGTTGCCCACAGCGCCTGTCAGCCAGCTGGGCACACAGTACGCTCTGCTTTTGGTCTGTTTGAAGATGTTAAAATGAGGTCAGAGGCTCTAGTTATTCATAATGATTTTTTGGGTGGTGGCTACCATTTACCTTATGAGTCAATTCATGTTGCACTTATCACAGTTCAAAGGACATAGTACATGTTCGGTAAATCTTAACGATTATGGTTACTGTGTGCCAGGCATCATGCTGAGCTCCTCCTACCACTAGGCCTCAAGGCAGCTCATCATTCACGTACACAAGTGAGGCTGCTTTATGCCTCAGCATACTTAGCCGTAAAATGGGCACAATCACAAGACCTTCTTCATAGGGTTGTGTGATGATTTCGTGGCTAAATACACTGAGAGAGCCTGGCACACAGCTCAGTATGTGCTAGCTGTCAGCATTATATACCTTTGTGTGTTTCATTCTTGCCTCTGCCTGGAATGTTCTTCCCACCTCTTCATATGGCTGACTTCTCATGCTTCAGAACTCTGTCTACTGACCACATGACACAGCCCTCGCTGCCGCCCACTCTCCACCCCATCACTGTTTGTCATCTGCTGTTGTCCTAGGCTGTGAGCTCCAGGAGGGCAGGGAACTTGACTCCTTTGTTCACTGCTGGTCTCTGCACTCAACAAGGTGCTTGTGTACAGTAAGTGCTTAATAAATGTAGAATGGACAAATAATCTTCAACCAACTTTGCTTTATTTATTCTACAACTACACACCAAATACACAGTGGTAAGATGCTCAGGTTTCTGGCTGTGGAGAATCTTGAATTCTAGCCAATTTAAAAAGCTCTCTGGGGCTGGGGATTTAGCTCAGTGGTTAGAGTGCTTGCCCAGCAAATGCAAGGCCCTGAGTTCGATCCCCGGCATAAATCAATGAATCAAGCGAGCAAGCAGGCTTTCTGACAGGGCTGCCAACTGTACTTGGGCAGTCTGTGCACTGCACAAAGGCACCTGGATCAGGAGATGAATTGGGGGCTGCACACTAGTCTGGGCTCTGCTTACCATGCTGTGAGTGCTGGTATGGTATACATCAGCCTGGAGGATTACCCTTTTGTAATTAACATGAAGTCATTTTAAGAGATGGGTAAATTATTTCCCCCATGTCAGAGGTGTGACATTTATGGTCACATCTCCTTAAAGGAAGGAGTCAAGATGTCAGCTGGATCTGTGATTTCCTTGGAGGATCTGTGCGTACAGGTGCTGTGTGCTGGCATCAGTTCCTGAGGTGTTTGTGAGGTGGGGAAGCAACGCTGGGGGACTCAAGCAAGATGGTGTGGTTCCGTGTGTAATGAACCTGACACCAGGCACATCCTCAACCTTCCTTCTCCTCTCAGGCCTGTCCCTATGCAAATGCCTCCCTTCCCATGCACAGTTCTCCCAGCCCTCTCAACCACCTTCTTTCACCATCTCTCCACATCCCCTTCCTTGGAATCCTGTGCCGACAGCCACAGTTACAGCTGTCTCTAGGGTGACGGGCCATGCCTCGGTCTCCTCATCTGCAGAATGGGGCCTTGGTCAACCTGGAGTGTGTAAAGGTGCTTTGACAATCCACATTGCCCTGGGGAGAATTACTGCCATCTTTCCATGAGCCTGCCAGTTAGCCCAGTTCTCCTCATTCTTTTCTCCCTTTCCTCTCTCCCTCATCTCCTCATCTACCATACTCCCTTTGAGTATGTAACTTCTGTGAAATTCAGGCCTGAGTTCCAACATGGCCAATAGGCTTTCCTACCACACTCCACAGGCTGCTCCTGGCTTGCTGGGCTTGCAGAAGCTGGGAGGAGGTCAGTCCGTGACTCTCGGGCCTGCCCATTCTCCAAACCCCACTGAAATCTCCAAACTGGGGGATGCTGATTTTTTTTTTAGACTGTTGTCTGCCCCAGTGTACCTGAGGACCTCTTTTCCAAAGCTCAAAGGAAAAAAAAACAAAAAAAAACAAAAAAAACCCCAGGCCTGAGAAACTGGAGTTGCATACATTTTTTAATTGAAATAAGTCAGCCTCCTAAGTATTGCTTTTACAGGTTTATCGAAATCAAGTATTCACACTACTCACATTTTCAAAAATATATTTCTGGCCAGAGAGGGCAACATGGCACTCCCCCAGCATGATGTCTCAGTTCTGCCAATTTGACAAAGAACAAGCAACTTGAAATGAGTAAGTCAAAGCCCTTCCCTCGGCCCCTGACCTTTCCTCAGCTTCTTTTTTTTCTGAGTCACCCCCAAAGCAGTCACTGAGACCAGACTTGGGTTACAAACCCAGCCGGGCTTAAGGCTCAACTGGCAGAGAAAGGACCTATGAGTCGCCTTCAGATGTGGCCGCAGCTTCAGTTTGCAGTGTCCTCTCCGGAGGCGAAGTGGGGAAGCAGGCGCCATGGGGAGCAAAGTGCAGGGCAGCAGACTTGGACTGGGCTGCTGTAAACATCCATCCTGACTGCACGAAGTCACACGTCAAGGCCTAGACCAGGCTCTCTGAATGATGGGTAAGTCTTCCCTCCTCTGTGGGGACACAGGCCTTCTCAGCCTGGGTACTCGGTCCTGATCTCTCCTTCCACTCTCCCAGGTTCGGACAGGGACCTCTCTGTTGGCACGAAGCTTTGGAGGGCAGCAGGCCTAACAAGAAGAAGGATGTTATCAGCAAGGGGGCCCCACCCTGCTACCAGTCTGGCAAACTCAGACAGTCCCCCGGGCCGTGGAGGCTAGGGGTGGGACAGGGTAGTCTTTTTCCCTCCTTTAATTCCAGTTAACACCAGAAACCCCGGACTCAGGCTGGGATGTTTTTCTATAATTTTTATTATAAATGCCTTTTAATAAATTTACTTAATGTAAGAGACTCTGGGTTGGGGCTGGGGATTTAGCTCAGCAGTTAGAGTGCTTGCCTTGCAAGCACAAGGTCCTGAGTTCAATCCCCAGCACCAAAAAAGAAAAAAAAAAAAAGAGACTCTGGGTTGGAGAAAAGGTGAACTTTTACGTGGAGAAAAATCACCCTCCCGGCTATTGGTACAGGGGACCATACCCAGGTAGGCTTAGCTGAGCAAGCTCTGAGGTGGGCGGGGCCTGGAAACTCCTCCCACCTTGCCGGGAAAATGCCTTGCGCGGGCAGGAGGGTGCTGACCGCAGCCAGGGCCCACACAGCACCCTCCCCACATCAGGACCCCACAGCAGGTCTTCTCTTCCCACTCCTTCCTCTGTCCAGTGCGTGCCAGCATCACAGGAGGACCTCATCTCCCTAGGCCCACCCTCCCGACAGCTCCCCACGTCCTCCCCAGTTCTGAGCCTCATTTTTGCCAGCTCAGACTGTTCTACAAACTTCATTGAACATCAGGCAGAATTATCGTTGTTCAAAACGCAATGTGCACTCTCGTTCAACAGGGCACTACTGACACCAGGGCAGGACAATTTGTGGATACAGGAGCTGTTCTAGGTGTGGCATGCTTGGCAGCATCCCGGCCCCTGACCACTAGTAGCACTTGCAGTCACCGTGATGGCCAAAAATGTCTCCAGCCCCACTTCCAAGGGCCACCTATGGGGAGCAGAACTGTTTCCACTGAGAAATGCATGTCTCCCTGTTTTACAGGCTAAAACAACTGAGGCTGAAAAACCAAGTGACAGCTGTACAACTGTGAGAGACAGAGCTGGTTCCGACTAGTAACAAGGATGGAGATGATCACAATTGAAATAGTGCCCAATCCCTGAGCATTCGCTGTGTGCCGCAGGCTACGGCAGTGAGTGCGGCCCACACCCCTTCTCAGGGCTCTGGCCAGGTAGCTTTCAACCACTGGGGCTGGTTCCTCTTGGCCTGAGCTCTCTCTCAGTCTCCTGAACCTACAAGGCCCACGGGCTTCTAAAGTTCAGGCAGAGCTAATGTGTCCCTGCACCCTGCAGCTGCCCTCCAGTAGGGCTGGCCGGCAGGCCAGTGCACCAATGCCCCACCTCCCTCCGCAGGGGCTGGGGTGCCTCTGAGGCATATTTCACAGCCAATCTCTGAGCTCAGGGCCACAGAGGTAACCTTCTCCATGATGCACCCTTACTGGTCTCCTTCCCTTCCCTGCCTCGCCTCCCAAATAAAAAACTTGCACCCGAATCCTCACCTCAGGTTCTGCTGGGCGACAGCAAGCCTGAGATGGAAAGTTCCACAGGTCATTCCATTCGATCCTAACAATCCTGGGAGCTAAGTCCTATCAACACTCCATTTGATAGGTGAAGAAACCAAGGGCCAGTCACAAGAGGATCAGCTCAGAAGTGCTGAACTCAGTGGTGGCGAGTCTATGGCACACATATTATTTAAGACAAAAGATGTTAATGTATAAGTTGTTTTTTCTAAACTGAAACTTCAGTGTTCAGGTTTAATTGCAGTGTTGGTACTTGTGATGAATAAGTGGGTTTTGGGTTGCAGTTTGGGCACTTGTCTCTAAAAGATTCACCATCACTGTCTAGAGCCCGGCTTTCCCCATAGCTTTGTCCCACTTGGATTTTATTTTTAATTGTGTGTGTGTGTGTGTGTGTGTGTGTGTGTGTGTGTGTGTGTGGTGCTAGGGATCCAAACCCAGGGCCTTGTACATGCTAGACAAGGGCCTACCACTGAGCTACATACTTTGCCCCCATTTCAGATTTTAAACAATACATATCAGACCTGGCTCTGGGCACACTGTGAAGAGCACAGGGTGACCCTAGCCTTTGCCTTTTTTTTTTCTGGGACAGGGTCTCACTATATAGTTTAAGCCGGCCTCAAACTCTCAGCGATCCTCTTGCCTCTGCCTCCTGAGAGCTGGGATTACAGGCTCCACACCCAGTGGCCCCAGCCTTTGAGACATAGTCTACCTAGCAAGCAATTTCAGCCTGATATAATACACTTATCAATAGGAAGGAGGTAGCCTCAGGTATCAGCTGTACCTGCAGAGGATCCTGGGAGAGGGGAGGGCTGCAGAGAGGACCAGCAAGGCCAGAAGCCTCTAGTGGTTCAGTACAGGGCAGGAGTGGGGCAGGTAGGAGGCAGGAGGCAAATCGTCCAAGCTTCTATGTCCTGTGCCAGATTCATCTGCCATATGCCAGCTGGGGACATGTCTGGTCACTGCTTGGAAACCTTCCTTGGCTCCTACTAACCCCAGAGAACCTGCAGGTGGAGGGGGTTCCTCTCCCATTGTGCCAGAGTGCACCTGATGCTGACCTCCCTCCAAGAACCTCTAGGGTGTGGTGGGTGTCAGTGCTGAGACCCTAGTGACCAGAAACCTAAGAATCATTTACCTAGATCCGCCCCCAACTGGTGCTCACAGTGGCGACCCCCAAGGCCCTGTGGTGGTGTTGGGCCCATCTCAGACTCATATGGGCGGTGCTGGAGACATGGACCACCAGGTAGGCCTCACCCCTCGCCCTGGCACTACAGACACAGCCCATCAGTCCCCATAGCTGCAGGGGTGGCTGGAGCTCCCATCACATGCGCTGGCCTCCACATGCATGGGCCTCACCTGGCCCTGGTACAATTGACTAGCACTCTCCCCTCCTCGTTGGGTTTATCTTCGGGGCCACCTTCCATTTATAGCAAGCAAGCAAAACATTTATTTCACTTTAAAAAGGGGTGATTTAAAGAAAACAACTATGTAAAGAGTAGTTCAGGTTAGCAGATACACCAGCACACATGACAGTCACGTGAGGCGTGGGAGACCTGACCTGAGTTGGTTCTGCTCACTCCACAGCTGAGAATGGACAAGGGTGGTGACCGGCAAGGGTGGTGACCTGTCTGAAGTCACATGGCAAGCTGAGGACAGAGATGTGATGCCACGTTTCAGTATGTGCAGCGGGAGGTTTCGTCTGTGTCACGCACTCTGGCTGTTACACACCAACCCCTTGTTCCTCTGACTTGCAAGTGTGGCCTTGGCAGCTGACATTTGTAGAGCACTCCTTTATGTTCACCTTGTGCCAGCTGCTTTAGCTCATGTCAGCTCATGTATTCCTCAAAACAACCCCAGGAGGCAGGGCTGAATAGACCCAGTATTCCTGCACTCCAGATGGGGCTCAGAGAGGGTAAGCAAGCAGTGCAAGGCCACATCACTTGTAAGTGATGCAGCCAGGATTTGAACCTCATGGTCTGATCTCAAATGCTTTCCTCTAGGCATCAAGAGCCCCAGGCTGAAAACAGCCCAGAGGTGCAGCTTATGGAATCCAGGGCAGTGCTTTCTCCACCCTCCAACATCAATGGAGCACAACAGACAATTCATCAGGCATCAGTTGTTTTGGTTTCTTTTTTCATTACAAGCCATTCCCGGCCACTCTCCAGGGCTAGACAGGCAAGGATGCGTGGCTTATTTTTGTTGCAGAAGGACAGATGGGTACTTGATTCATTCTAAGAAAAAATGTCTCTGCTCAATACTTCTGGGGCGAAGCTGCCTTGGATAGGATTAGGATTAAGTAGGACAAGAGTTCTTGTGTCTTGAGCGTATTGGTGGGGAGGTATCCTGGACAGGTTCAAAGGTGGTTCCTTTCTGCAGTTCACTGCCCCACGTCCTGCTCCTCTGGGGCAGTCAGTGTAAGTGCTGGAATCCACCTGTGTGGGGTAATTCTGGCTGTGCCTCTTCCGAGCTCTGTGACTTCAGGTAAGTCACCCAACATCCCTGGGCCCATTTCCTTATCTGCAAATGGGACAATGCCCACCCTAGTGGGATGTCTGGTAATACCCAGCACACGCAAGTCATCAGCACATGGTGGCCTGTCCCCTCCTTTTCCCCACCTCTGTTCCCAACGAGAACCTAACAGCACTAGAGAGAGCCTCTCTGGTCCAAAGACGTTGTCTCCCAAAATCTGGATATTCACTCCTCTTTCTCCACGCGCCTAAAGACCCATAACAATGGCTAATGGCAGACACCACCTCACATGACCTGCCCAGAGCCTCCACTACTCTAGGGGACAGGCTGAGTAGCAGGGGGGCCTCACCTGGCTCACTGGTAGGTTGTGGCGGGGGACTGGCCACTGCCCTGGCCACCACAAGGACACAGCAGAAGAGCTGCCCGTCCCCACATTGGCCAGAGTCCCTGAAGGAAGAAAGTGACATGGAGTCCCTGAGGGAAGCCAGCAACAAGAGCCACTTTCTTATGTCTGGGGTCTGATTCCACGTTGGCTGTCAAAGCTCATCAGTCACAGCCACATGAAGATCTGAGGTCTGCAGTGTGCCTCCAGCTGGCCATTGCCCGAGCTTCTGGGAACCTTTCAGAGAAAGGCAGCATTTGTACCACACCTGAATCCTGTCACACCCAAGAACCACCTGAACTATGATTAAGTTAGTACAGGTTGCGTGTATCTCTTATCTGAAATGCTTGGACCAGAAGTGTTTCAGATGTTGGATTTGGGAATATTTGCATTCGCATAATGAGATCTTGGGATGGAATCCAAATCTAAACACAGAATTCATTTATGTTTCATATATACCTTGTGCACAGTGCCTGAAGGTAATTTTACACAATATTACACAATGCATCTAGATTTTGCTTGTGATCTGTCTTATGAAGCCAGGTGTGGAACTTTCCACTTACGGCATCAGGTCAGCACTCAAAACTTTCGTATTTTGGAGTATTATGGATTTTCAGATTAGGGATCGCAACCTATATTTTAAACCAATGCATTTTTTTAAAACAAATTCAAGCTTTAAAAGGAACATTTATGTCACTATCATGAATAAAATACAGCATCACTTGTCATAAACAGAAGGCAATGCTGAAGATGTAATGAAGATGAAACCGCCCAGCCTAGCTTGACAGCCCTGAGCCTGGTGCTGGTCAAAAGGAAAATGCAGCAAGTGCCCAGGCAGGCCAGCTCCCTTTCCTACCTCCCAGGGATGGCCCTCCAAGGCACCTTACTGGAGAGGCTCTAGGAGAACATGGCTGGGGGCCCCAATGCTGCCACTTCACAGCTGGGCATCTAGAGTGAGGCACAGAACCTCCTCAAACCTCAGTTTCCCTCCCTGTTTAAAGGAGCTGATGAGCCCTGCCCCGCCAGCTTCAGAAGGTGACATTCAAGGGAAGCTATGGAGTTGTAGGAGAGGAAGTTATTTTTAACCACTCAGCCAAGCGCCTATCAGGAAGGAATCCTGGGAATGAGGCCTTACCCTTGGGGCCCAGGATGACAGCTGTGAGGATACCAGCATCACTTGGGGCTCACCGGGTAGCACTGGGCACCACTCCGGGGCCCTAGAAGAGTGAAGGTGCCCTAGGAAAGAGGAGAGGCTTCCTGAACTAGCTCCCCCTCTGGTCCTGTCACACACCATTACCACCAACCACATTTATTAAGTGCCAACTATATACATGGATCACCAGTCTATCAAATTGGCACAAGCCAATTTGGCAGGTACTATTATTTCCATTTTATAAGGAAAGAAACTGAGGGTTCGGGGGGTGAAGGCACCTGTTCAAAATGTGGTGGAGCTGGGATTTAAACCCAAATGTTACTGACTGCAAAACCTCTAACCAACAATTTTAGAGGATGCATGGAGAGGAATGTAAGCACCAATACACACGGAAGCAGGCAATTCACTTTGCAGTGCTTGGTCAAGAACTTTGATTACTTTGAGGAGAAAATTCCAGTTTGGTCTAGCACCCACTTTGCACCTGACAGTTGCTAATCTCCCTTTCAACAAAGGGAGGGCAAGTCATAGGCCCTGAGCCATTAGCAGGCCTTAGCATTTGGCCAGATGTTAACGACTTCGGCATTCATTTTTATCTATGCCAAACGATGATGATTTTCTCTTTACAGTGACACAGACATTCTCTTGAAAATAAATCTACATAGGCTGCGTGTGTTGCTCAGTGGTAGAGCATGGGCTTAGAATGTGTGAGGCCCTGAGTTGGATCTCCAGCACCACCAAGAATTTTTAAAAATAAAATACACATTCATAAAAAAGTAGATTAAAAAAACAAAGGAAGCATTGAATGTAGTATAATACACCTTAACTATAAGGGAAATTTAGTAACTTGACAGTAGAGAGAGCTGGCAGACACTGCCTCAGCCAAGCGACCAAAGTCAACAGGCCCAGTCATGGGACAGACAGCCCACGCCTGTTGACACCATCCAGTAGCTCTCTTCTGTGCTACTCTTGCCAAGAATGTGCCACCTGGAACTAATCCTGGGAATAAACATCAGACAAACCACACGGGGAGACAGTCCACCAAAGCCCGGACTTGGACTCTTTGAAGATGTCAGTAGAGCTATTCCAGACTGAAGAAGGATCAAGACAAATGCATAGGATGACCTGGGATTGGGTCCTAGATGCCAACACGCCCTTTCATTGTTAAAGATCACTCTCAGGACAAATGATAAGAGCAGAATAGAGTTATACATTAGATTGGTCACAGGACTACGTCAAGCTAAATTTGCTGAGTTTGGGAAGTGTACTGTGGTTATATAAAAATACCCTTGTTCTGTAGAAGTATACACTGAGGCATTTAGAAGTAAAGGAGCATAAAGTCTGCAGCCCACTTTCAAATGGTTTAGAAAAAAAATTATAGAGGAGAGCGAGCTCGGATTGTGTACACGAGAAAATGTTAACTGCTGCAACTGGTGGCTCTGGGTAAAGGGTGTATGGGAATTCTTTATACTCTAATAATTTTTCTGTAAGTATAACATTGTTCCAAAACATTTTTTAGGATGGGGATTTAGCTCAGTGGTTAGAGTACTTGCCTTGCAAGCACAAGGCCCTGAGTTCGATCCCCAGCACCAAAAAAATAAAAAATAGAAAAACAAAACTTTTTAAAAGAAAAATTCAGAAAAAAGGAGCAATAGTTCATCTGAGGCATGCCTGGAGAAACTGAGTTGGTATTTGAGGAGGAGGCTTGGGAGACCCTCACTAAAGGCCTCCTGTCCTTATGGCAATAGTGTTGAGGCAGGAGGCCTGCTTGGCTGTCTTGGTCTCATTCCCTTGACCCTTCACTTCCCCTTTCTGGGCCCTGGCTTCTTTAGTTGTGAGACTGGGATAAAGATGTCTATCCCTTTCATTGTGATGCTGGTTTCCCAAAAGCAGACTATGCTTTCAGAAGTTGCAGGGGGAAGAGAAGATAAACCAGAAATACAAACGGTTGAGTTCAGCAAACAGACACGGGAACATGAAGGGTTAAGAAGAAGGAACTGTCTGTCTCAGCTGCAATCTCCAGTTAGTGTGAACTCAGAGTTAAGGGACAGGGGCCTCTGGATCTCAGCTATTCTGAGACATGCTGCAGTCCAGTCCTGTGCGAGGAGGTGGCTGGCCCTGATGTACTCATTTGGGTGAGCCTTACACAGGAGTGGGGTTGGAGGGCTGGCTGAACCTGGGAGTGCACCTGCTCCCCCACACTGCCATCATCCATCTCTCACCTGCATGACAGCCTCAGCCTCCCGCCCGGGGTCCAGCACCTGCCCTGAGCTCTTCAGACTGCCTGTGCAATCTCCCATGACTCAAACTTGACTGTGCCCATGTCCCCAAGGAAGAGGTGGGCTTCTGAGCTACGTAGTAACAACCCCAGCCTGGGCATTCAGTGGACAGCAGAGGCTGCAGACCAGCAAGGTGGGCAAAGGGCAGGCAGACTGGGAAGGAATATCTGCGGCCTAGGGAGCTGGGAGAGAACAGAAGGCTGCAAGACTCTGTAGTAAGACAAACCAAGGGTCCTAATCCCTGCTGCCCCAGCATTCCTCAGTCTTCCGGTTTCCAACCCAGAGACAGTTCTTCCCCAACAGCATTCCCAGTTCTTTTCCAACAGCATTCACAAGCCAAGAAAGGGCTTGTGAGCGCCTGTCACTTTCATTAGAACTGGGATGAATCAATCTAGCTGAGCTGCCCAAGCACCGAAATGGCTGGGATGTCAGGACTTTCTCTGGCTCCTAGGCCAGCTGAAGCAGCCCTTTCTCTTCGGCAGGAGGGACCTCCTGTTTCCCCACTCCCTGCTCCTGGGCAATAATTAACGCTCTAGGAAAACAGCAGAGCCAGCTCTTCAGAGATCCAGATCTAGTGCCCTGGAGGGCCCTGAGGAGGAAGGCAGAGTCGGCAGTCTGAGTAGACCATACCTACCCCTTCCCTGCCCCTCAGGCAGCTGGGCCTTTTTTGCTCATTGCACAGTATAAACATTGCAGGAATGCAGGTGCAGATTTATGTACTCACAATGGCCTGTGTGTATGCACTTCCCATCATATCTGACTGTTAACAATAACAGCAGTTAATATTATTTACTATATACAAGAAAGTCTTTAATCCTTACAACAAGGCAGATTTTCACTATCTCTGTTCTACAGAAAAGGAAACAGATTCGGGGGGGGGGGTTAAACAGTATGGTCAAGGTCACAGGTAGGCCTGGATTTGAACCTAGGTAACATGAATCTACAGGCCTGGTCCCTAACCTTGACCCTAATACCACCTCCGTGAATAGGTGCTCAGCAAATGCATAAAGAGCTGCCATCATGTGAGTACATACATATCAGACAGACAGACAGACAGACAGACAGACAGAGATATGGAGCAGAAATAGGTGCCCCCTTTATCTTGAGATCCACCCCAGCCCCCCAGGGCCTGGCACAGTGCTTCCTAGATCAGCTTGACTGTCCACATGAGAATGAGTGAGAAAGAACAAGATCTGACTTCTGCCATTCCTCTGCATACAATAAGGGGCCCAGAGATGAGCGAGATGGTCTTGAGATACTTCCCACAGAGTTCTTCCATTGCTGCTCACCTATCCTGCACCCTCTGGTCTGGGCTTCTCCTGCACCCTCTGGTCTGGGCTTCTCCAGCCCCGTGGCCAAGATCTCCCAGTCTGGATTTGGGGACAGGGAGGAGGGAGTGCTATGCCTGGCTTCCACGATGTTGCCAGGCCACAGTGTTTCCCACTTCCTGGGGTCAGGCCCTGTCACTCCAAGAGCTTTGCAAAGGTATCACCAAGAGACACTTCCTGGTATTTCTGCTCAAACAGCATTTGCTGTAAAATATGTCACAGCATTTTGGATTCAGTTTTCAGCTCAGAATATGCCAATGTTTTCATCTGGAAGCGGAAGTATTTCTGTTGATGTGGTAAGAAGACAAAATAAGACATTCTTTACTAAGTCACACTATCTCAAAGTCAAGCATTTGGCTTGAGGACAGGGTTTATCTTGGGACCACCAAAGCCTCGTGCATAGGACCCCAGAAGAACAGCAGGGCCAAGATTTGCTGAATGACTGAATGAGAGATTATGTAAAGGGCCTAGAGCCAGAAATGGCATATGGTCAATTGTACAGATTTTGAACGGGTCCCAGAGGTTCTACTTCTGACAGATGTTCTCAGTTGTTCCTCTTTCCCTGTATTCAGTGGCCTGGCCTTGTCCCAGTCTTTGTCCATAGGACAACTAATAGTCTCCTAGCTGTCTTCCCTGCTTCTACACTTGCCCTTTAGCCTATTCTGCCACGGCTACCAAAGCTATCTTTGCGAAAGGTGAGTTGGCTTTGTGTCATTCCCTGCCTAAAACCTTCCAGTGGTTATCCATTGTTCTTGGCCATGGCATTCCAAGTCCCACATATTGTGGGCCCCACGGGCCATCCCTAACTCTTCTGGGGCTGCTCTCCAGTCACACTGGCCTCCTTTCAGTTGTTAGATGAGCCAACTCTCTCCCATCTCAATGTCTCGGCATAGCAGTTGCCTCTGCCTGATGTGCTTTTCTCTGGCTCCAATCAATTTAGGGCTCAGCTCAAATGTGCCAGCTCACAGGGGCCTTCTCCAGTGGCCCCCATAGCTAAAGCAGCCTGTCCCTACTCTTAGTTTCCCTCACTTGATATAGAGCATCTACCAGATGTCAGGTTGCTGAGGAAGCAGCAGTGAACCACAGGGGAAGCCGAGTCCTTGCATACCTTCAGAGCTCTTGCCAGTCCTCACGGGCTTGTCAAGGACCTGCTAGTCTTCCTCACCAGGTGTTAGGAGGGCCAGGGCCATTATGTCTTGCTCACTGTTTTCACTTTCTGGGCACAGTATTGAACAAATAAAAATGGATGGAAAACAGGCAGTCAAGTAAGCTAGGGAGGAATGCAGAGCAGTTGGGACACACTCCACCTGGCTCTTGGCTCCTAATAAGATCTCACTGTCCTCAACTGAAGCTTTCTTGAAAGAAATCTTGCTGTTGGCCTCTTAGGAAACCTTTTTGCCTCCAAGCACTGCTGCAGCAAGTCCTGCCCCACCCTGCATCAGCCTTTGCAGTGGACTGAATGTTTGGGTCCCCCAATCTCTAAATTCCTATATTGCAACCCTGTTCCCAATATGATGGTATGAGGAAGTGGGGCCTTGGAAGGTGATTAGGTCATGAAGGCGGAGCCCTTGTGAATGGCATTAATGCCCATCTTATAACCACTGTGAGAAATAAATGTTTGTTGGTTAAGCCATCCAATCTATGGTATGCTATCACAGTATCTAGAACTGACTAAGATACCCACTGACTATGGCCATGCCGGCAAAGACAAGTAACACCGCATAGGGGTAAATAGCATCTGTTTACCAAAGGGAGCCCCTGCCCCAAACCACAGCATCCCTGTCTGTTGTCAACTTAGGCCCCATGCCCAGCAGAACTCCAGCACCATCCAGCCACTGGCTCAGCCAAGGAGTCCCTACCTGCCTGCTCCATGACCCTTCACTGGAGCTGACAGCTGCCCAACAGTCTTCCTGGCACACATGTTCTTTCATCTAGTCCAGCTGCCTCTCCTCCTCCTTGTTGGGTGACTTTGGCCACTCTTACTCCTGCTGGGACTTTCATCTTCCTGCCTCTAACATACAACATGGGCTGAACACACAGATCCCTGGTGGAAGCCTGCAGGCAGGACTTTACCAACCTCAATGCAGTAATCCTGTGGTTCCCTTCTCCTGCTGACCCAAGAGCCCCTTGAGGCTTTGGAAACACTGCAGACAAAGGCAGCCCTAGCACCAACCTTCACTTGCCTGTTCCATGAAGACAGCCTGCAGAGCTGGCAGCCCCTGCAGATCTGAGCTGCAGAACTGACGTGCTGGGACATCTTGAAACCTGACTCCAGAACAGCAGCAAGCCCAAGGCCAAAAGGAAGTACAGGGTTCTTTGCTGAAGATTTCTCTCACAGTCTTGGCCTGGGGCCCTGTGTTCAATCCCCACCCAGTCCCCCGGGGGCCATAGTGCAAAGGTTATCAGTGCCTGGCTCCCTACCTCTTCTGACACCCCCAAGCCTTCTTACTTCCAGGACTCGTGAGAATCCCCAAAATGCCAAGGTCATCATCAAGACAGGCTGAGACTGGAGGGAGGAGCTGGCAGCTCTGCCTCAAACGGATTTGGGTGCAAAGGTTTTTTTCCCACAAGCCATGGAGATAAGTTCCATGACTACCCCAAATGTAACACAGCCCCTGGGACACCCACACTTTTCAACAGCTATCCCCTTCTCTAGAGAGGTTTTCCAATGCCAGCTGAGGGCCTAAGAGGGCTCTAGCCATCCCTGGCATCCAGTTGGATGTGGAGGAGCCTAGGGGAGGGATGTCCGCCTGGTCTGGGGACACATCCCTCTCCCGCACCCCAACCAACCCTCATGCCCAGGGCACTTACAGGCCTTGGAGGACGGGGTGGGTCTCATCCTGGGGTCCCATCTCCATCCAGATGGTGCCCCCAACCAGGACGGGCGGCATGATCTGGGCAGCTGGTCCAGGCCAAGGGTTATGGATTGTGAAGGGAAAGGGGATAGAGCAGTTAAGGCCCTACTCCAAGTAACCATCGAACACGTCGAGCTCTGAATCGGCATCGTACAGGCCAGAGCCGGGGTCGGACAGTACGCCAAGGTCCACAAGTGCCTGGTCCAAGTCCTCAGGCAGGAAGACGAGTCCCACATTCAGGACGATGTACTCCATGAGGAAGGCGTAGTATAGGATCAGCACATTGACGAAAAACAGGCCCACGTAGAACATAGAGGGCAGCAACGGAGGCTGCACGTAGGAGACCAGGGGGCCCAGAGAGTCCAGGTGGGCTGCGACCCGGGCGCCGGGCATGCAGGGGGTGGCGAGGGCGGTGGCCCGGCGATCCCAGCGACCTCAGCCGCTGTGGCGCCCGGGCAGCCCGCGACAGGGCAGTTCAGCCATCCAGGGCCACCCCGGGGCTCGACCGAGGCGGCGCTGGTCGCCAGGTGGCTTCCAATGATGTACGGTGGCCTCAGCAATCCCAGATGTGCCACACGGCCCTCCTGACCAGCCGGGCGGCTAGGTGGGACCCCCGAGGTGCCCAGCCACTGCGTGGCTCGTTGCGTGCGCTGCGCTTCCACTCACAGGCCCTCGAGACGCCAGAGGGGCCCCCACCGCGGCTCAGCTTCGTGGGCCAGTCCAGGCTGCTGTCTCTCCCGCCCGTCTCGGCCGTCCTGCGCGGTCCCTCGGCGCCCGGGCAGGCCCAGCGTCCATGGCTGAGGCCACCCCAACGTTTCCCAGGTCGCTTTCAGAGCACCACCTCCGGAGCGGCCCAGCGCTCATTGGCCTACCGCCTCTCACCCACGTTCATTGGCCGGCTCAACGCCTGCGCTCATTGGTGCGAATCACTAGGAGGCGGATACTGCTTCGCTCCGCCCCTCCGCGCGCTTGCTTAAGAGTTGCTTTGCTAGACGCAGTCTGCTCTCCTATCCTGAACTGGCTACGCTCTGCGGGTATGGAGAGTAGGGGGAGGGAAAAGAGATTAAAAGTAATTCCAATTTAGAAGTATCGCAAGGCCACAAAACCTGGAGGAAACCTCGGGCTTTCTGCGAACCTTGCTGGGCTATTTGGATATCGCACCATGTCTCTTTGGAATTCAGTTTCCCCACTATGGGGGGCAGTGGCACTGAAAAGCTTGATCATTCCCCAAACGCTTGTGGTTTTGTTTTTGCTTTTTTATGGTGGGGCGAGAAATAATCAGTCAGCGCCCTCTTCACGTCCCCAAATTCTGCCGCTGGGAGGTTCGTTCATGGAGGTTGGGGAAGGCGGATTATAGGATTTGGGAACACTTGGATGAAGAAAGTCCTAGGCAAGTCAAATTCGTAGCCAGTAAGGTTGCGTGTTTCTTTTTGCTTTGTAAACCATATTTAAAAATAATAGTAATGAATATGGCTAACAGTCAAACAAAAAAGTACACAGCAAAGCGAGTGTCATCCATGAATTTCCCTGCTCGAAGGCAACCACCGTACATCTTTCAGAAGACTGATCCAGAGTGCCTTCTAAATCAGTTCAACGGGTCTTTAAATCTAAGGCCATACTGAGCTGGGTCTTCACACGATTTGCTTGACTGGAGCCAGACAAGGGAGAGTAGGATGTTGCCCCTTTTTTACAGATGAGGAAACAGCCCTGGAGAAATGAAAGGACCCTGAAAGCTGCTGGGCCTGGGTATGTTTCTTTGGAGGTCAGAACCTACTCTTTTTCTTCCATGACTTTCTCTTGCCCTCTCTAGACAAATTACTGACTGAACCATTAACCCTGCACTGGTCTCCATTTTTCCACTTCCTGAAGAGAAGACAAACCATTCATTCTTTCAATATTTGCTGAACACATCCTATGTTTCAAACCTCTGCTAGGCAGGGGGGAGAACATTGGCCCCAGGCCCAATTCTTTGCTGAGCACAGTTAATGGGACACCATAGGCATTAAATAACTATGAGTAGAAATGAATGAATAAATGGATAGTGAACAGGGAAGTCTTGCCTCTACCAAGCCTCCCACTTCCAATCCAAGGGGAAATTTAGATAACGACCTTTTGGCTCACATACAAAGCTGAGCGTTTCTTTTTTTTTCTTCTTAATGTGGCAGTGTGAGAAATGGCATGGGTTTTGGATGAAGACCAGAGATACCCTGTGAAAGTACAAGATGTTTAGTTTTGATACATTGTTGCTTGAAAACCTTTCCAATATATATTTTTTAAAAACTGAAGTGGAAAAAGAAAAGGTTCTTAGGACAAAGAAGGCTATTACCGATTTTGTGCAGTTTTGGTTTACCGGGGAATAAAAATAAGGATACGTGGACTTGAACTCTGGTTCTGCCCCTTATCGACTGCCTGACATTGGACAAGTCAACCTTCTGTGACTCAGTTTCCTGAATGATAAAATGAGAATAATAATAGTATCCACTTTATAGGTTTGTCGCGAGAATTAAATAATATATGTAAATAATATATGTAATAAATATGTATGCCATTAAGATGATGGCAAATAGTATGCTCCATGACAGAGCTAATCTTATTCTTATCATAAATCTAATAATTATCAATATTGTAGCGACTTTTCTTTACTCATCTTCAGCGAGTCCTTTCTCGCGACCCGCCCACCGGGATTGTGCGGCAGGCAGACTCTCCTCCTCTCGCCCCGCCTCTTCAGGAGTTCCACGTGATGCATGCCGGGTCTTGTAGCCCATTCTCTGAGTCCTGTGGTGATGGACCTTCCAGGAGAACTACATTTCCCAGAGTTCTTCTTGGCAGCGGCCGTAAAGCGCGGCGGTCGAACGGCCGGTTCCGGCTGAATGTCAGTGCTGGGTTGTGGGCCGGGGAGAAGGGTGGTTGGTGATGTGTGTATCACCTCCACGGCTGCCCCCGCTTGTACTGCAGCCGTGAGCGCTGGGCCACTCGGCCGGTGGGGCATGAGACCGTGAGGCGAGTGACGGGCCGAGGCCACCGACATGTTTGGCCGCTCGCGGAGCTGGGTGGGCGGGGGCCATGGGAAGTCCTCCCGAAACATCCATTCCTTGGACCACCTCAAGTGAGTGTGCGGAGGCAGAAGGGGGAGGCCTCGGGGCTGGGGTCTCAGCTCGGGTTGGGGAGCGCTAGTTGCTGAGAGCGGAGGTGGAGGGCGGAGAGGGGCGCCCGGAAAGACTGTGTGGTGGTTACGAGCGAGGGTTCTGGAGTCAGCTCCTGGTTTCGAACCCTGGCCTCGTCGCTCTTGGCTGTCTGTGTGACCTTGGACGAGTCGCTTAGCGTCTCAAAGTCTAGGTATCTCTATCTGGAAAGTAAAGGGGCGGAACGGTTTAGGTTTGTGGACGAGAACTTCATTCTTGCCAAGGCGGTCGGTGGCCACCAGCTTCCCGGGGTGATACTACTTAGACTGCACAGTTTAAGGGGTCAAAGACTTGGATTCTGGGGTCGGCCATAGATCCGGGTTTGGATATAGGTGTATCCATTTAGGCCTCAGTTTCCTCAGTTATAAAATGCATGAATACTGGCTGCACCTGCTTTCTGGGATTATTTTGAGGATTGGTTGGATATGCAGTGAACAAAAAGCTCAGAACATACACAAGTGCTCAATAAAGGACAGTAATTAAAATAACGAAGTATTTTTTGGGGGAGATAGGTGGCAGACAGAGCCATCGGGGAGCAGAATTGTACAGAGATTAAAAGACTTGCCTTGGAATCAGACCTGTGACCAAATCCTGACTCCATAACTTAAATGGCTCTGTGACCTTGGACAAATTACTTCACCTCTCTGTGTCTCCAGTCCCTGTCAGCAAATAGGGATGATGACCCTTGCACAAGGATTCAGTAATGTCTTGTATGGAAAGCGATTGACTTAGTACTATTCCACAGTGTGTGGTCAGCAGTGGTAGCTGTGTTTATTAGCTCCAGCAAGACCTTCGCAGACCACCCTACTGAAAGTGCTCCCCCTAGCCTAATTCCTTTCTGTCAGATCTATCTTCCATGGCCCTGTTTATTTTTACTTACTTTTCCATCTCTTGTTAAACTGATACTTCTAGGAGGGTAAAGATTACTTGATTTGTTTTCAGTTGTATTCTCAATATCAAACACTGTGCCCTGCACACAGGGGGAACTCAATGGATACTTGCAGTATGAAAAAACCGAGTGAATGAATTGGGGAAACATGCAGAGGGTGTAGGCCAAGACCTAAGATTTAGGGGGCGGATGGAATGAGTGATGGAAAATAGAGACTTTTGAGGAGGGAGTAACTTCAGGGAGGAATATATGTTTGGGGGAGGCAGGATGGTTTTGGGAGTTGTGGAATGAGAAGATAGGAGAGAAAAGAGGTCCAGGACCAGGATGGGTGTTGGTAGGGAAGCAGGATTCTTAAATGGGAGGACAGCTGGGCTGAGAAAGAGAGCAGCTTAAGGATTTCAGGAATTTATCGAGTGGGTGGATGGGAAGGAGAGGATGGCTAGCCAGAAAGGTTGGGCCTCTTGCTGGCTCCAGATACCTGTAGGCTCTCACCTAACTTGGCCTGACTCTAGCCCTTTTAAATTAATTTAACATTTATTGGGTGTTTTATTCTGTGCCAGGTATGTGCAAGGACTTCATCTGTGTTATTTTCTCAGTCCTCATAAGTCTATGAGTTACAGGGACTTTTATAGTTCCATTTTATAGAAGTGGAAAATAAGATTCAAGTAGCTTAAGTCACTTGCCCTAAAGTAATAGCAGCCAGAGTATTAGAACTGGGACCTGACCCTAAAGCTTGCACTTGTTACACTGTTTTCTGAATCAAACTTCCCATTAAGTCAGTTAAGGGAAACTTTGAACTTTCTGTGCTTTATCACCAATGGGGCATCTCTGCCCAGCTGTCCAGCCAGCACACACTCAGGAATGTAAAAGGTCTCACATTTCCTTGTAATATCCTGGGAACTGCCCAGGTTCATAGTTTAGATTGCTAGAAACTGGAACTCCTTGCCCTGTATCAGGCCAATCTGCTTAGTCCATATTATAACCCAGAGAACCTGGTTATTTCTGTATTGGTGTGGGGCTCAGACTATCCCAAGGTGCCTTGGAAAACGGTTACAACAGTCAGCAAGTGCCCACCCTAGTCCTCACACTGCGCTTCATTTTGCTTTGATAATAAACATTTTGGGTCTTGGGTACAGGAACAGCTCATTTTCTAAAGGAGTCTGCAGGCTGGTGGAGAAGAAGCCAAAGAGCCAGTGACAGTACAGCGTGGCAAGTAATAGGATTGCAGGAGGCCCAGGGTTCTGTGAGCTCCCTTCTTGGGCACTTTCTTGAGGAGACAATTCTAGATTGGGGTCCTCAAGGATGAGTAGGAGCCACAACATAGCTCAGCCAAGGGGTGTGTGTGTGTGTGTGTGTGTGTGTGTGGTGGGTGGTGTCATAGACAGACCTTAGGTTTTGTGACGTGTCAAGGGGGGGTGTTGTTAGTTGTAGGAAATAAGGCTAAAGATAGGAAGAGCTTTGAGCTTTATCCAACATATATGGTGATCAGCTCTCCTGGTGTACTTGTGACTGAGGTGTTCCTTGAATAGTGCTAAAATTAGGAAAGTCTTGAGTAAACCAGTACAAAGTGGTCACTTTACCAGGGACAAGAGACAGTTCATAATACACTTTTGCCCTGACCTAGGGCATTATGGGTGGAGAAGAAAGATTAAGATATTTGAAATCATTTAGAATAGATTTTTAAGGGGTGTGTGTATGTGTGAATGTGGTGTGTGTATTTTGGCACACATAGCAATCTGAAAACTCTTCTTTTTTAATACTTTTTCCTAGCACTCCCAGCTGAAAAATTTTCCTGTTTTAGGTGAGGTTTTACTTTTGCTAAATAATAGAGAACTGTGTACCTGTGGTCTTTGTCTAGTGAATTAAATTAATGATTTAGTTGAGGCAGATTGAAATAGTCAAGAGGTTATTTGCTACATATCATTGATGGTTTATTGCCCAAACTAGTGGGCAGCTGACAAATGCTCACCAAGCCGAACCTCAACTGATGAAGTCATTTTTGCTATGGTAATATCACCTTTATGGGAGAGTGTGGGTCCACAAAGTGATAGAACTTGGTTGTTATTGTGTTGTTGCCTTAATTCTGGTCACATTTGTTGGGAGAGAGTCATGATTCTTGGTTGCAAGTGATCAACCCATCTGAATTGCCTTATTCCCAAATGGAATTGATGGGCTTTTATTACTGAATTACCTGTCCTGGTTGAATCTCGGCTGAGTCCAGGTATGTAGATGAAGCTGTCAGGAACCTGTCTCTTGCTGTCTCCCAGCTCTGCCTGCTCATGTTGGTACCATTTTCAGGAGGTTCCAGGCTTACATCATATGAGTTTAGTAATCCCTAAGAAAAAGAGAACCCCTTTCCTTAATATTGCTGCAGAAGTTCAGAATTAAGTTTTGCCAAACCCTCTGGGGATTCATACCATCCCTGAGCTAGGCACTGGGGCCAGGGTGTATGGTGCTGTAACTGGGCAAGACTTTCTCACATGCCCTTCCCTAGCACCAGGAGTGGGACCAGCTCCAGCCGTGCAAGTGGACAGAGACTGGGATAGGGGTGGTTTCCCATGGGAGAAGCAAAGAAGGTGGAGAATGTCCACTCAGCAGGCAGACACTCAGTCCTGCTGTACTCAACCTTTAGCCAAGATGGCACCAAGAGCTTGGGGCACAATATTAGCAGGATGATTTTCTTGAAATATCATATTCACCGTATCACACCTAATGGGTCCTAGGCACCACTGTGTCAAGTCTAGATTCATGTGGGTCTCAGAGCACTCAGACTTTGTTCCCACCCTTCTAGTTTGGGAGGACGGGGTGTTAGAAGCATTAGTGGTAGGAGGATTCTTGTGTAAATGGAGACCTAAAAGATCTAAAAGATGAGTAGTTGTTACCAGGGAGGAGGGGGCTGTGGGGGGGGAGACTGTTTCAGGTGGAAGAAATGAAGTTTGAGAAAACTTGGGGCAGAGTGAGCCGTGCACATTGGCAGAACTCTAGTCATTTAGTAAAGGAGTACGTGGGCAAAGGGGAGGTGTAGAACAGTGACGTTTGGAGGTCAGATCCCCCTGGGACTTGTAAATCATGTTAAGGATCCAAGTGTGCATCCCAGTGATGGTCTTCCTCTCTCTCTCTCTCGCTGACACACAGCTTGCATGCACACTTGGCTGCTCCTTTGCTCTCTCTGCTTTTCTCTTTTCTTCCTGCCCATCCACGTGTCCAGCTTTAGCCTTACAACACCAATTCTTCTGTAAGAACTGCTCTGGTGACTTCAGCCAACAAGAATTTTACCATCTTTTCTAATTTCTCCTGTGTTTGTTCTGTCTCACTCAATAAACATGTTATTAAATACTGTCTGCTCATCTCCAAGAACAGACCAGCTTTGGTCCTGTAGGTTTTTATCTGAGTTAGAGCCCTAGGAAGCTCAGGCTTGTTATTTTGCCATCATAAATTCTCTTAGTTTATGTATATGTATATGTGCGTGTACAAACACCTGTTTGTCTGTCCCAGTGTGAGCATGCGGTTCAAAAAGGCAGGGACCTGTGTGTCTTGTTTAGCTTGGTATTGTAGGATGCTAGCACAGAGTCTGGCACATAATAAGTGATCAACAAATATTTGCCACAGGATAAACACAGAGGCAAGTTCTGGCCAACCTTTTCTTATCAACTGCCTGTTCTTGCCAGTTTAGGCGCAGTGCATGTGCAGGAGCTTTGGCTTTCTCCAGGCTGAGAGCCCTGCCCACACCCTCCCCATGGGTCCCAGGCCCAGCCCCACTCACCGACCTGGTTTGACGTCTTTAGATGGTGACTCACCAGAAGCACCACCTGTGAGCATCTTTCCCTAATCCTCTGAGTCCACCCTAGTGGAACATCTCCAGATTTTGCTGGCCAGAAGACTGAATACTGAGCAAATGGTGTTTTCAAGACACAGTGTACCGCTTAGAAGAACATCTACAGGTCTCTTTCTTGGTTCTGAGCAGGCCAAATCAACAGAGGATTTGTGTCTCCTACCTTTTACCCAGACTCAAGGCATTGTTGTTTGGAGCTATGTGTGAATTAGAGGGTGAATTTCCAATCGCTCAGGCCTCTGTCACTCTCATTATCCTTACTCATGCTCCAGTTTGCAGATCAGTTTCAGGATCTTCCAGTAGGAGCATCCTAAGAGGTATGTTAAGGTATATGCTTTAAGATTTGCAGCTATCCTCAGAAAATGCTGTCTGTGAAGAGAACTTGGGCCTAGTATCTCTGTCCCTGAAATGGACATGATGATTGATTTCCTTGGGGTGTGGGGCTTCATTAACTGTCATGGTTGAACTTTCGAAATAAGTGACTCTCTTGAGAAGGTAAGGTCTGTCGAGGCAGGATTTGTTTATGCCTACAATCCTTAGTGATGAACCTCCAGTGTGCAAGTTGCATGTTAGCAGTAGGCTGCAGTTTTTTGGTCTCCAGGCATTACAAATTCAAGCTTGTTCGTCAGTATAGAGTTTGATAATTTCCAAGGGTCTGATATTGTGCAAAGGACTCTACATCTGCAGAGCTTCTGTTAAAAATTTGATGACACTGGCTCTTTCCCAAAGACAGGGAGTATGGGTCAGTTGTAAGGACTTTTCTTACAAAGTGCGATGTATTTTCATGCCTTTTCGGTTTGTTGTTTATCTGTTTGGTTTTCTTGTACATTAGGTACTCATAACTTCATGTAAATACTTGGCTAATAAAGCTGTTATTTACTCCATTGTTTGCATTTTCTATACTAGAATGATTTTAAACTTGAGGTTTGGGATCTGACTACCCGGTTGTAATTACTGGTTGTAATCTGGCTTTGCCCGTGCTGCGTTGGGGCCCTGGGCAGAGCCTCAGCTCCCCAGAGCATCAACCTCATAGGGCTGTTGTGGGTTTTAAGTGAGAGAACACAGCTGAAGCATTCAGAATAGACTCTGGCAATAGTATGCTTCAATTGTTTTGTTGATGAAGATTAAAATGTATACACAGAACTTGAGAGAAAATGTTATGGTCATAGGTCATTGTCATTCTAAGAGAAAAATATTCATTTGCCATAGTTAAGTGTCCAAGACAAATCATTTTGTCCTTTGAAATGTATCAGGGATAGGGACTCAGCTTTGCGCAGAAATCACTGCAACATGGCTGAGCATCTAAGCAATTAGCAATCTTCATGTGCCGCCCAGAAGAGTAGTTGCCCTGCTTTTTCTCTCAGTGGCATACTGTGTAGGCATTAAGTTGTCAGTAGCAAAACTGCATTTATTTTCAAGTGAGGAAAAAATGGCCATGGAAATGGATGTACGTGAACCTCAACTGCATAAATATTCATAGTAAAGAAAAAAGCCCTAGAAAGGTGGGCAGTGATTCTCTCTCTCTCTCTCTCTCTCTCTCTCTCTCTCTCTCTCGTGCTGTCACTGCAGTCAAAGTTTCCAGCCTCTTTAAAATGAGTGTGACATTTATGATCAGAAAGTTACTAAACTGTTTATAATGTGAGACAGCTTACTTAATCTCTCAAAGTGCTGGAATTACATGCTGCATTAAAATACTAAATCTTAATCCATTTGGCCCCCCCATGCTCCATTATATTTAGGTAGTTGTATATTGATAGTGTCTTTGTAACACATTACTTAAGACAGTGTACTAGGCTATTGTGGGAACAAAAAAGATGAGCAAGGTACAAGTACCACTACCATAAAACTTTAGAGCTTGAAATCTAGGTATTTCTCTGTACCAATAATAGACACGTAGAAAGTGGACAATGCCATTTATGCTTCCATTAAGAAATATCAACTATCTCGGACTCTAACAGAAAGTGAATAAGACCCCTATCCAGCAAACATGGAAAGAAAACATATAAATATATTGTCAAACTGTTGTATATAGATTTGGCAGATATTTTTATGGAAATTGAGGTGATTTTTTTAAATATATATGGATATGCGAAGTGTCTAGATGGCCAATATAATATCGAAAAAACACAAAGAAAGAGGTTGGAGGCCACACATTATCACATGGCAAGCTTTATTATAAAGCTGCAGTAACAGACAGCAGGGTACTGGCACAAAGGGAGTATCAGTAAAATTAGAGCGTCTAGAAAGAGACTCCCACATGTAGTCACCTGATTAATGACAAAGGTAACACAATTACAGTAGAAAAATTAGGCCCTTTCAGTAAATGGTGCGAGATCACTTAGATTTTCAGATAGAAAATAATTAATTGTGGTTGATACCTTATCTGGTAGCATATTCAAAAATCAGTTCCAGGTGTATTCCAAGGCAAAATGTGAAAGGTAAAACAGTAACTTTCTTAGAAGAAAATAACATTTCTTCATGACCTGGGATAGGTAAGGATATTTTAAGCATGATACAAAAAGCATTACCCAAAGTAATATTGATAAATTGGACTATATTAGGATGAAGAACCTCTGTTCATCAAAAGACCATTATAAAGAAAGAAAAGGCAAGCCATAGTCATAAAATATTTTTAATGTGTTTTCAAGTAAAGGACTTATATTCAGAATATATGAGCTGGGGGCATTGGCTCAGTGGTAGAACACTTACCTAGCATGTACAAGGCCCTGGGTTTGATTGTTAGCACTGCAAAAAAACAGAAAAGAAAAAAAAGAAAAGAAAGGGTGTATAAAGAACTCCATTAGATAAATAAGAAAAGCCTAAGAAGCTAATAAAAAATGGGCAAAAGACTTGTTTTGACATTTTCCCAAAAGAGGTCATTCAAATAGTCTGTAAAATAGGCACACGCCTATAATCCCAATGCATGGGAGGCGGAGGCAGGAGGATTACCATGAGTTTTAAGCCAGCCTGGGGTACATAGTGAGTTCAAGGCCAGCCTGGACTACATAGAGAGACTCCGTCTGAGAAAAAAAAAAAAAAGCCCATAAACATACGTAAAAAGATGAAAAGGCACTGAACTGCATTGGTCTTCCTACAGTGAAATCACAGTGCAACATAACCATATTCTTAGCAGAATGGCTACACTGAAGAAAGGCAAGGAACACCAAGTGCTGGGGAGACTGTGGACCAACAACTCTCAGAGCATGCTGCCCAGGTCTGGGATTAGGTCATGGCCTGTGCAGCCGTAACAGTGGGCTACAGTCTGAGTGTCATGTGATGATCTTGCTCTAAGCGAGGCTCAGGGAGCTCTTAGAACCTTCAGGACTTACTGCCCTTTCCTTTCTCTATGTGTAAAGAACTAGTAGTTATTAGAACTTTTCCCCAGAGATTATTTAATGGAAGCAGCAATGACAGTGACTAGTGGTTGTATTATACAAAGTAACTGCCAGTTTTGTTATCTGTCCATGTATTTATTTGTTGTTCACAACACCACCATAATAGGTGCTAAAGTATGTAGGTGCTATTGCTAATTTCATTTTACAGTTAAGAGAACTGAGGTGCACAGAGGTGAAGTAGCTTGCTCCAGACCACCCAGTTAATAAGTGGTAGAGCTGTGCTCAACCTGGGACATGCTGGCACCAGTGCCTGTAATTAACCCATATGTTCTACCATTACCTCAGAAATGACCCGGACTTTTCATTTCCTCTTCTGATTTCCCTCAACCTTCCCACCTCAGTGTCTCCTTTAATGGTCTCTTTTCCTGTTTGTCCCAGCCTGTTTTCATCTTTCACAGATTATTATTTATATAATTATTAAAGATGTTAATAATGACCCCATCATAATAAGCACAATTTAATAATAACTATAGCTAATCCTGCTTCTGTGGAGTGCTCGCTGTGTGCCAGGCACCAAGCTTGGCTCTTTTTATGCATTATCATATGGGATCTCTGGAACAACCCAGTGAAGAGGCTTTGACTGTTACCCCTGTTTTATAGACTGTAAACTGCAGGGAGGTGAGTGAAGAGTCCTGTCCATGGCTACAAGGCTCTTGTCTAGGAACTGACAGGGCCAGGGATCAAGCCCAGGTCTGTTTGACTTCAAATGCTGAACTCTTCACCACAGCTCTGTGCTGGTTTTTTGGTTGGTTGTTTTTCTGTATCTGCATTTGGAGCCCTAGTAATGTTCATTCTTATAGGTCGTGATCTATTTTACATTGATGAAGATTGTGCCCTGCCCCATTCATCATTTTTTGAGTACTTAATTTCTACCAAATATTTTGGAGTGCATTGGGGTTACCAA
The DNA here is from genome assembly GCA_004026905.1 of Hystrix cristata. Classification (NCBI taxonomy): domain Eukaryota; kingdom Metazoa; phylum Chordata; class Mammalia; order Rodentia; family Hystricidae; genus Hystrix; species Hystrix cristata. Next base: position 123,861 of record PVJO010003059.1, read on the forward strand.
GATCAATAACCTTGAGCAACCTCTGTCTAGTAAGGGAGACAGATCATTGTGAATCAAGGCGGTCTATGCAGTAGCAAATACATGTGGGTACAGAGGTACCAGTCAAGAGGGAACAGACAAGTTCAAACGGGGCAGAGAGTGAGGTGAGGAAGCCTTCATCAGTGATGCATGAGCTGAGCTTTGAAATATGAATAAGAGTTTGCTGGTTGTTGAGGGCAACCAGAAAACCCAGTCAATTGAAGTCAGACCCAATCCTAAAGATTTTAGATTTGTTGGGACCTTCAGAGCAAATGCAGTCATGCAGGTCACTACCTCCCTTTAAGCCACGAGTGTGATGTGTGATGCTAACGGGTATATGCCATCCTCTCCCCGGAATGGGAAGAATCTGCCCCTCTCCTCCACTGCCAACAGTGTCTTATCACAGGCAAGGTGTCAAGCATCCTGTAAACTGCATGGACAGTGTCACTGATAGCTATTGTAGGGGTGGTGAAGTGGCTGTCAAACTAGTAGGGGATGGCAATGTAGTTGAGTGGTAGAGTACATGCTTAACATGCATGAGGCCATGGGTTTGATTCTCTGCACTGTGAAAACAAACAAAACAACTCTAGTGGACTGGGCCCTGTACCTAAGAACCTGATTCAGTGGGGCTGGAGGAGGGAACATCTTAAACAGTTAAGTCTGGTGCAGGAGGCCTATGAATCACAGTTTGGAAATCTGCTCTTTGAGCCTCTTTCAGAAGAGGCACTGAGACAAGATGGAGACACGGATTTATGAGTAGGCCCCCCACAGTTCATCCCAGAGTGGTTCAGGTGCTATAGAGTTATGTTATCCCAGAGAACAACTGGCCTTGTGCTGCTGCATGCAGTGCTACTGGTAGGTTTGGGCATAAATAATTAAGAATTTGTATTTTTGGAGAACTATACAAAAATGGTACGTCAAAAATTGCATGCAATTTCTAAATCAAATTAAATGCTTCACTGTACTGTGTCTTTAGCATATAACAACCAGCACCAATATTAATAAACCCCAGCTCCCTGAAAGCAGCAGGTCGTTCCTAGTTGTTCCATCTGCAAGCTTCTACTTCATATCTTACCAATTTTAGAGATTATAGAAGGGACGATCCTATTGATTTTTTTTTTTCTTCTCTTGCTCTCATGAACCCTCAGCCCCAGCCTGGAGGTAGCCATGAAAGAAACCAGGAGGTGGTTTTTCCTGAGTCATTTCCTCATTTGTCTGCTTTCCTTCCCAAGCCTAAGGCTCCAAGATGCATTCCCTGCACTGTTCAAGACCAGCCTTCTTGGCTCTTTTGGTTTCCCTCTCTGCCAGCAGAGAGGCTTCAAAGACTGGGCAGCATCTTCCTGTCCACCCTAAGCTTGACTCCATCTCTCTGAATCTCAGCATCAGCCTGCGTGCAGGTCCTCTCTTAGGTATTTGGTCTGAGCCATGGGACTCCACTGACATCAGAAGCACTGGGGAGCATGTGAAACAGGCTGAAGCCTGCTCTCCCCTTAGGTCTACCGAGTCCTACTCTCTGAGTGTGCTCCAGAAGCTTCCCTCTATTAAGCTGGCCAGGCGATTCTCTTGCACATCGAAGTTTGAGAATGGCTGTCTCCAAAGGTTTGTCCATGCTATTGCCTCAGGTTGGGTTGATGTGTCCCTAGTATTTAATGTTGTCAAGTGTTGCCTGCCATTTTTCTTGGGCGGTGAGTCAAGTCTATTATGAATGGGAAACTGTGCTAACTGAATCTGAAGAGGCACTGCTTTGTTTCCCCCAAACTGTTGTTAATGGTCACTGGACCTAGACCTAGCTTTCATGTCACTTGGTAACCTTTTGTTTCCTTCCCTTTCTCTCAGGTATTTGTACCACGTTTTGACCAAAAACACCACAGTTACAGAACAGAATCGGAACCTGCTGGTGGAGACCATTCGTTCCATCACCGAGATCCTGATTTGGGGCGATCAAAATGATAGCTCTGTATTTGAGTAAGGGTTTCCAGTGGTTTTTGTTTTTTGATTCTTCCTCTTCCTTTTAATGTTTTTCCAAGTGTATACCATGAGTCATTCCTGATGATGTCAGGACTTGACGCTAATTTGGCCTTGCCCAAATGTCTCTATGTGTAAAATGTCCTTGAAACGCTGAAGAAATGCAAGCCAAAAATGGGGAAGTTGTAGAAATGAGTGTCTCTAGACACCCCGGAAGTGTCATGGAGAGTTTTCTAAGTAGTGGCTGATTATCTCCTCAAAGGAAGGAGAAGATGTCCTGAGGTGGTTCAGATTCTAAGTGAACAGGAAGGACCCTACCCTGGGGGAGTCACTGAGGGCCAGGCACAGTACTGAGCTTTGAGGAGACAGTACAGGGAGTCTCCCACCCATCTAGATGGAGGCTCTGTAGTACCCCTATTTTTGCTCAGAGCTGGTAAGTAGTAAAGGAGCAGCTCATACCTGGAACCCATAATGAGATTTCTCCTTGTCCACCCTATCCTTGTACTTCTAGATAAGCAGTTTTTGTCTCCCTGAGCCTCAGTTTCCTCATCTTTAAAGTAGAGAGGAATAAGTTCCATGATTGATGTCAGATCCAGAGCAGGCACTCTTAGATGACAGCAAATGGTAAAAACTGGGTACCCGGGCTGGGGATTTAGCTCAGTGGTTAGAGTGCTTGCCTTGCAAGCACAAAGCCCTGCGTTTGATCCCCTGCACCAAAAAAAAAAAAAAAAAAAAAAAAAAAAAATTGGGTACCTACTAAGTAGTTAAATTGTTAAGTCTATAAACTGTGAGCCACCTCCCCAGTAAACCTGCTCTGAGTCTCAGTGAAGGATGTGGGGTTGGGTTGTAAGAGTGGCGATGACCCTGTGGCATGTGTGTTGTTATGTTTTTCTTTTAAGACAAAAGATGTTAAGATATGAGTTGTTTTTTTCTAATCTAAACACTCAGTATTTAGGTGTAATTGCAGTGTTGGCACTTTGCAATAAATAAATGGAATTTGGGTTGCAGTTTGGTACTTGTTCTCTAGAAACTTCGCCATCATTGGGTTATAACAACCACCAAACACAGACTATGTGTGTGTGGGGGTGCATGTGTGTATCTCAATTATAAATATTGAGACCATTTGTAAAACCCACTTAAAAAATATAAGGTATTCCATTTCTAACCTGGCTTCTTACTAGTTATCCTGAACTGATTTTCAGGATAGCTCTGCATTTTCACCAATAAGCTTATCTAATGAAGCTACTTATAAAAAACACAAAATCCTTAAAATGCAAACCTGGTAAAAGATTTGCTTTGTTAAAGATCAGAAACAGTGTCCCCCTTTTCTAGAGTGAGGCTTTTTAGTCCATCTGTCATTTTAGAAAGTTGCTGAACTTTTAGAGTCTCATTGATTCCTTAAATTGCTGCCCAACAGAGTCCTCAAGGAACAAAAAAATTTTTTTTTGGAGACAGGTTCTCGGTCTGGCAGGAGGATCGCCACAAGTTCAAGGCCAGCCAGGACTACATAATGAATTCAAGGCCAGTCTAAACTACGTAGCGAGTTCCTGTCTCGAAGAAAAGAAACAAAAAAAATTTTTGTTTTTAATACATTTTAAAATTTTGGGATATTTTTTGATTTATAGAAAAGTTGCAAAGGTAGTATAGAGAGTTCCTATATACCCCGCACCTGGTTTTCCCCATTATTAACATATCATTAGGGAGCGTTTCTTACAACTAAGAAACTGACATTGACATATTACTATTAAGAAAATTTCAGACTTGGCTTGGATTTTGCCAGTTTTTGCATTAATATTTTCTTAATGCTCCAGTATCCCATCTAGACTTCTGAGGTTCATTTAGTTGATGTGGCCTCCTCTGATCTGTGAGCTTACTTAGTCTTCCCTTGATTTTTATGCTCTTGACACTTTTGAGGAGCACTGCCCAAGTCTTCTGTAGAATATTTTCCCTGAGTTTGTCTGATGTTCTCCTCATGATTAGACTGAGGTTAGTGGGAAGGAGAAGTGAAGTGCCCTTCTCTCCTCATAGCAGGGTGCTGATGATGAGGACAGGACATCCCAGTCATATTACCAGCATTGCCTAGCTGAGGTGGTACCTGCCATTTTTCTCTCCTCTAAAGTTACTATTTCCCTTTCCCTGTGCTTTTCTTTAGAAGAGTCACTAAGTCTAGCCTGCCTTTCAAGATGAGGGAGTGGGAAGCTCTACCTTCTAGTGGTATTATATATTATTAAAATGCTTCTGCATGGAAGATTTGTCTTTATTGATTCATTTGATTGTTTAGATCAATATAGACTCCTGGGTATTTATATTATACTTTGGGTTATAATCCAATACTTTGTTATTTATTGTGTTACCCACATTATCCCAAATTTGGCCATTGGAACCATTTTAGATTGGTTTCTGTGTCCCTTTGAAATGTTCCCATACTTTTGTTTTTTGAGCACTTTCTTACTCTTGGTACTGTAAGATACTCCAGGCTCATCTTATTTTTTCCCTGCCCCAGCCTTAGAATCAACCATTTTTCCAAGGAGACCCTTGGGAAATTTCCAAGGATTTTGTGCTAGATCCCCTGAATCAATTCCTGGGGCAAGATCTAGGAGCACACATTTCAGCAAGTCCCCAAGTTGGTCACTGTGCAGCAGTGAGAGTGCTGGTAATACTTGGGAATCACTGATTTATATAATCTGAAGTGAAAGTAGACAAAATAGGTCAAATGACAGAAATACTCTGGAGGTCAGTGTGAATGGCATTTACAGCAAGCAGGCTTCCAGAATCAGTATTGGAAAAGATTTTAGGTTTTTTTTTTTAGGTCATATTTATCCATTCATTTAGCCTTTTGTGGCTCCAAACAGAAATTATGCAGCACTGAGCAAAGGCCAAGTCCCTGATCCCACTACTGTGAAGCTATAGTCAAGAGACATATACCCAGATATACCAGAAACTAAGTCAACCAGGAGACATGTAACTACAGGGATTTCTGGCGACTATTCCAAATGCGTTAGCTTGAATATACAGAACACATAACTAGAAGCATCATTTTCTTTAATGAAAGGCATCATGGAGTTCTGATTCCAACATGTACCCCCAGAAGCCAGTATCCCTGGCTGAATTCACTGAAGTTTCCTGTCCAGACCAAGTGTCCTGTTCAGAACAGACAGAAACAGACTTAGGGGCAGGTTAGAGTCCCTCCAATATGTCAGCACCTTTGGTATTCTTTTTGGTTCTTTTCTCCAGACATGAAAACTGGACAACTTGGAAACCAAAACTTTTTTATTATTCAGCATTATTTTCTGCAGGCAATTCTCACTGTATTTTTCTTAACACTCAAAGATAAGGAAAGTAAAGGGAAGAGGCTCAGTAAGGAAAACAAGGATATGAACTGTGATGGGAAATCCTTCTTGTTAGGTTTATAAGTGTAGATTACAGAGTGATTGCTTAGTAGGTAAAGATCATTCCTCTTCTGTCAGTAATCTAGTTCACTTCTTCCTGTAATCAGCACTGTTCTTACATTCTGGGAAGAATGTTGAAAGGTCACATGTTGGCCTTAATGGAAGATGGCATCATGGGAACCAGATGTGTGGGAACCAAGACCATGCGGAGGGCGTGGTCTGGTGTCCCTGCAGATGCTCTTGCAGGGACAGAACTAGCACATATCTTATGAATGTAACTGAGGATGATTTTAATTTCCTGTTGTCAGAGCAAGCCACTGACTCTGTCCCATTCTCTCCCCAGCTTCTTCCTGGAGAAGAACATGTTTGTCTTCTTCTTGAACATTCTGCGGCAGAAATCAGGCCGCTACGTGTGTGTTCAGCTGCTGCAGACCTTGAACATCCTCTTTGAGAATATCAGTCATGAGACTTCACTTTGTAAGGACATTCCTTGACAACTTGCCTATGGACTGTGGGGCATCAGCAGGGTGTAGTGTGGCAGGGTTTTTGTATATCTCTGCTTACCTCATATGTTAGTCTGTGTGGGCTACCCTTACAGAGCACTGCAGACTGAGTGGCTCACATGGTAGATGTTTGTTTTCTCACAGTTCTGGAGGATAAAAGTACAAGTTGAAGCTGTTATCAGCATTGGTTGGTAGTGAAAAGACTCTTCCTGGCTTGTAGACGGCCAACAGCTTGGTCTGTTTTCTGTTGCTATAACAAAATACCTGAGACTATTTTGTAAATGAAAAAGCTTTATTTTGGCACATGGTTCCAGAGACTGAGAAATCTAAGACTGGGCAGATGAGGGCCTCATGCTGCTTCAAGTCATGGCAGAAAGTGCAAGAATGAGAGAGCATGTGCAAAAGAGGGAAAACACTAACTTTAGAATAATCTGCTCTTGAGGTAACTAATCCAGTTCCATGAGACCAGAAACTCCTGCAGGAAAGGCATAAATTACTCTGTTCATGAGGGCTCCACCCCTGTGAAATAAACACCTCCCAGCCCACTAGGCCCTGCCTTCCAACACATGAATCTTGG